>JAHREE010000344.1:832558-844248 GCA_033628505.1 Tringa tobata | reverse complement strand
TTTTTAGAGTTGGAAGGGACCATAGAGATCATCTAGTCCAACTCCCCTGCCAAAGCAGGACCACCCAGAGCATGTCAGATCAGGCCACTCAGGACGGCATCCAGGCGGGTCTTGAAAATCTCCAAAGGGGACTCCACACCTTCCCTGGGCAGCCTGTTCCAGGGCTCCGTCACCCTCACTGTGAAAAGGTTTTTCCTCATATTCAAGTGGAACGCCTTACGTTCCAACTTGTGCCCATTGCCCCTTGTCCTCTCACTGGCAACTACTGAAAAGAGTCTGGTTCCCAGACTCTTTTCCAGACTTAATTATTTAATTAGTTTTCAGTCACTGGATCTTGTTACACCTTTGATTGTAGGTACTGGGTGTCTTAGTCTACAGCGTCCTGTAGCCCATTATTCAGTGTCTATTTGTATAATGGCAGTCCTTAAAACTCCAGTTCAGATAGAGTCCCAAATTCAAATCTTCCTCCTGCAAGAAATGTACTACTCTGTATATATGTGACACCAGGAAGGCAACATGGAAGAACTGACATGCCATTTCTCATGCAGTTGTCAGGAGAATATTTATTTTTATTAATATTTATTGCCTTTTGATGGTTATTCAAGTATCTTTATCTCCTACGATCAGTTAGAGTGCCACGGTTTGACAGGTCTTTTGGCACAAGAAGTAATAATTCTGTTTTAAAAGTTTCCTATGCTTCTCCTAGCCTTAGATCCAAGTTGCACATTTTGGATATTTCACATAGCTTGAAGGGAATTCAGACCCACTGCCCTAAGTCTTCTAATATCTAATAATAGCAAAGGTTACGAGTTGCCAATTTCAAATCTGAATAAAACTTCTCCAGAGAGGTTTCAAGGCATTTGGATCTGATTTCTCTGGTTCTCATCCATCTTTTCATGCTGTTTAGTTCAGATTAATATCTAAAATTCCCAACATTTCAAGGGGGTTGGCGTCACGTCCTCTGGGTCAAGCCATTCTGTCTCTTCTATTTAAAAATTAATAAATACAAAGCATCCAATAGTTTGCGCCACAGGCCTCTAAGCACATATAAACATGGCTGAGGATAAATACATGCTTAATTGTTTGTAGGATTGCACAGCTTCATTGAATAACTCACCAATGAATAAAATTGGGAAGGTGATAAATAGCAAGAAGACATGGGGAACCAAGTTGAGGGCATCCACAAAGCAGACATTTCTTAGGACCCCGGCAGTGATATTATAGGCTGAAGCATTGTCGTTACCACAAAACGCGAGCCTCATCACTTCCAGAAGGTCTGACTACTACAAAAAAGAGAGAACAGTTGACTAGCAACACTGGTAGTATTTTCTTTAGCCAAACACAAAATAAACTAAATAGACAGAGGAGGAGCAGACTGAACAACCCACAGAGAATAATTCAGTTGTACGTTGAAAATTCTTTTGGGCTCCATCACATATAAGCACATGAGAATGAAGGCTGTGTTTATATTAAAAAAATATTATTTATATTTAGTTAATATTATTTATATTTACTATTTCTTATAAGTACTATTTATTAAATACACTATGCTATGTCTTCTAGTGTTCACAAATATGGACAAATGTTATGCTGCAAATGCTCTATGAGAACATAGAGAAAGAACAGGAAAGTATTGGGGAAAAAAAATTTACAATTTCTCAGAAGAAAACTCAAATGCACCTATGCTGATTCCTGTGTGTTACTGCTTCTTTGGTGAGCCAACATTCTCCGTGCATCATCTCTGCTAATACGATTTGTTCCACTACATTCTCAGTGCAAGTTCTGAGCCTCTGATATTTGTGATTTGGCAGCTTTGTATTCACTGATATTTTGTATTTCTTCATTGTCCCATAGAACAATGGTCATATCCACTAGTAATTACAGCTAATTGCCAAACTCTTAATCAAAGTAGGCTGTACTGAAGATTGCATAGGCGGTAAATCAGCATTTTTGCTTGATCCTGCAAATACTGATGCACGTGCTTAGCCTCATCTAAGCAGTTTTCTGACTTCCATGATTTCTTATGAGATTATCTTTGTACGCTCATGCATTTGTGCTTGCAGAGTGTGAGCCATAGTATGACCCAGAGTTACGGCCAGCTTCTGGCTTTTATCAACCTGTCCATTGTTTATTTATTCACTCTTCTTTATCAGAAGATGAAACAAGAATGTTTCCTTGTGGATTTCTTTGCCCCAGGCTTGTACACAGCAACATAGTGCTGAAGAATAGGTTGTGTAAACTTATTTGCTCACATATTTTTTTCCAAATTTTACATACTGAAACAGAAAGAATATCTTTAATTCAGTAAAGTATATGTATACTTTGGTGAATGCATCTTTCTGGAACAACACTGGCTTTAATGAGTTTTGAGGACTCGGGAACAATATAGACATGCAAAACCAGCATGAGCACAGTTTAATAAAAAATTAGTTGAATGAGGAGAAAAAGACTTTCCTTCTTTCCTCAAATAGCTCAGATTAGTTCTATGAGCTTAGTTGTTTAAACAAAATAAGTATAACAAGGTAAGAATAACTACTGAAGTTCTCCCTTAGAGCAGAAACACACAGATCTTCAAAAGGAGGCACTTTGAACGTCTGCTAAACCCCCTTTTTCTTTTAACTAACTTTTTGCTGGACCTGAAAAGCATAACCCATACTGAAATACATCAGTGAAATTTATAACGGGGTTTCCTTGAAAAGAATGTGATAAATCCAGTCCCTTTTCCAAACATATCAGCAATTTACGGTCCGAGATTTGTCAGAAGTTAAGCATAACTGAGAATCGTATGGTGGACCACACCCAGCAAAAATGCATCCGTATACTTACTGTGGTGCAAAAGTTGACAGGCAACCGACTCAATCTTCAGTAGAAAACAATTTGACAGAGACTCTGGCCCATTCTCTATAATGAATAGAGTGATATGACCACTATCATTCTATCATTTTATTTTTATACAAAAGTATATTCATAAATGTGTATGACTACTAACACAAAAGAAGCATTTTGTTAATATGAATTCTGTCTGAACAGACTGAGGAGTTATTAGCAAAACAAATATGGAACTTCTAAAAAAACTACACAGAGAGTGTTTGTTTTTAATTTGTAAAAGTTTGACATGTCTCCTTTAAGAGAAACATAATAGCAATGATAATCTCTTGAAAATCATAACTGTTGTTTCCTCGTTTTTATCAAAGGTCAGAAGTCCAAGGGAGTTCTGCTGGGAATTTTCCTCCCTTTCCCACAAAGAGGACTCTTTTCTGAGACAGCATAAGATGCTGTTGTGGTCTGGTGGTCTGATTGGTACCGAAAGGCAGGAGGATCCTGGGTTCAAATGAGCACTGAACCACTGATTTACAGTGTAGCTTTTGGCTTCTAGTCAAAAATATATCTGGGAGAAAGGATTAAAACCATGTCCAAGAGAAGCTAAGGGGAACTGTTGTTTTTCCATTTTTCTGTAAGGGAAATGGAATACAGGCAGTATTGTAAGTTCCTGTGGAAGAAAGGACTATTAACTGCATGGAGAGTGCTATCTGCTAGCTAGCACCTACCATCAGTTTCAAGAGGTTTCATACTGCACCTCAAACAATAATCCCTAAAAGCTCTCAAGAAAGATGAATCTTTCAAGAATCACATCTGAATGTTCACAAGAATCTGTGCATTTTGTGATGGAGTATGTCCAATAACATACTTTTGAAACCAACTGTCCTTAGCACGTTGGCAGAGCTGAGGAAAGAATCTGGTCCTATAGTTAATACTAACATAAAGAGACAGTGCCCATCATACTGATGACAACTTCCAAGAGTAGGTATAAGCAGTCCACCACACTTTTGTTACAGGTTCGTTTCAAAAAAGAGGTAGAATTAAATTGTCTTCCCTTAAAATGAGAGAGAAAATCTATGAGCCTAGGTTGGTTAGTTTGTGGAAAAAAAAACCCAGAAAATAAAAACATTGCATTGCCAATGAAAGGAGGGAGGGTAATGGACAATAAATTCCCAAGATTTTAAATCACAAAACACTTCTTCATCAATCAGCACATCCAGTGACCATGTTTATTAAACCTCCACAAGCATAAAATCTATCAAAACATTCTGATCAGTGTCATGATGCTGTGTTGACCCAATGCAGCTTATAATTTGGCTTCATAAAAAGTTCACCAGGTAGAATTTCCCTTTTTAGCAGCACCCACTTCCGGATACACATCTAGTTGGCACCAATAGGGAATAGAAGAGATAAGAACTGTGGAAGCATTAATAGTCCAGTGATCCTTCCTTCCTTCCATCCATTTGTCCATCACCACTGTGCTAGAAATGAACTCTGACTGAAAGTGGAGGACTCATGTTCTGCATCTGTTGACGTATGCCAACTTCCACAGACACTTTCTGGTGTTTACAGAGACAGGCTGCTGTGTTCTCTGCATCTTCAAGAGTGGTGTATAAAAATATAGAATCATAGAATCATTCAGGTTGGACGAGACCCTTGAGATCATCGAGTTCAACCATCAACCCTACTCTACAAAGTTCTCCCCTACATCATATCCCCCAACACCACATCTAAACGACTCTTAAACTCATCCACTCAATCACCTCCCTGGGCAGCCTATTCCAGTGTCTGACCACTCTTCCTGTGAAGAATTTTTTTCCTAATGTCTAGCCTAAACCTACCCTGTTGCAGCTTGAAGCCACTTCCCCTTCTTCTATTGCTAATTACCTGTGAGATCAGCACCAACCTCTCTAGAATGTAATTTCAAGTAGTTGTAGAGACTGATGAGGTCTCCTCTCAGCCTCCTGGAGCTCACAGGGAGCAAGAAACTACCTCATTATTCCCTTCCCATCCATTTCTAGTGTAGAAAGCAGCTCTGATATACCTTTCACAGTTCTTTCCATGTGACTCAGACCACGGGACCTTGCTCTGTTTTTTGGAAAACTTACATAGGAGGCTCTGGAGATGCACTGATGCACAGGCACCCATCACCTCAGGCATAAAGCATGTCATGTAGTTTCTCTTCCTTTGCTCAATTTTCACAGATAGGGGATGAAATTTTACCTACACGTAAGGGAGGATGCTTTGCATTTACAGTCAACGCGAGTGAGACTCCCATTTGGTTCAAAGCTGAAATTAGCCATTCCTTTCTGCTGCATCAGGGCATGCTCATTTTCATTGGTCTCCAGGTTTAACAAGCTGTGTTCATTTCCGAAGAAGGACAGAAAGAAAAGCCTCTAAGGCAGAAGAACAAGTGCTTAATTTCTCTAGAGAGTATGGGACATTCTACAATAATGCTTGCGCATCTCCACCAAAGTTAAATGGAGTTGGACCATGACAGATTTCCAGATGCAATTTCTCATGCAAGAAAACTGCAACCTTCAGTCTTCTTCAAAGGAAAAATTTGATAATATAATAGCAAAATTTCTGGTGTCCAAACTCAGTTCCCCTGCTTGCAAAGTTCAGCACAGCTACAAATGAACACATTCTCAGGATGCAAACAGGGCAAGTCGCATGTTCAAAAGCTTCAGACTAATTTGAGAGTCTAAGCTGCATTTTCAAACAACATTTCCACATTGGGAGTTAAGGCTACAGAGATCTTTAATTTAAATTCTAAAAATTGTAAAGAGTTCTAAAAGGCCCTAGCTATGCGGACTTTTAATGAGTCCCAGTTATAAAAATTTTCACTCAAAAAACTGAGCCTGGAAATGAAGAGAGTTTAGAAGATCCTGACTTCAGATAACCAATGAAAGGCTGAGTGAAATTGCACTATTCCCTCCTCTTCTGTAAAACCATAAGATTTCATGAAAAGAAATGAAAAAGTGAAATGGAAGAACAACAAATCTAGAAAAAAAAAACATGAAGAATTGCACTTGTGCTTACTGTTGTTACTCATCAAAAACTGCAGCTGGATTTAAAAAGGAAGATGGGACATTTTTATGACTGATCACTGACCAAATTTGGTTCCCTTAAAAATAACTAAAGTATTCTTCCAGTTGCTTAACTCTTCTAGTAAGTCAGTCCTGGGCTTCAGTCAGAGCTAGGTCTGTAGAGAGGCGTCTTGCCTATGCGAGGAAGTGCTGTTTGCTTCACTGAGCAATCAATTATGCTTTTTAATTATGTTGAGCATAATTAAATACGCTGAAGGCTTTTTAGATTTTTCCTGAGAACCAGCTGTTGATCATTGTCAAAGACAGAATGCTGATCACACCGAACAACAATCTAACCCTGTGACGAATAGCCATGCCGAAGATCTTCAAATTAGCCCATAGCAAGTTAGAATATAGAGCTGACTCAAGGCTTCCCACCGGGTAGCCAAAGGTAATTTTCTCCTTACCGAAGAGGAGGAGACAGACTTTTTAGGCCACGCTTAAGTACACAGGAAGAGATCAAAGAGGAAAAACTGGGCTGCAGAGCCACACAGAGGAGAGTTGAAGAGACTTTTGTTGTCCAGGGGTGGAAAAGAGAAAAGCAGTGATTGCTTCGACTCAGAGAGGTTATCACATTCCTTAGCAGCAGTTGCCCTCTTAACACCTGCCACGAGCCCTTCCTTGGTAACACTGGCAGCAGCACAGACCTGGGCTTCCTGGGACCGTATGTAGGTGAATGACACAGCAAAGCCAGGTGGTCTTATCATCCTCAGCAGCCTGCTGCTGGAGGCAGCTGCCTGCTGCGCTGTGGGCTACACAGGCTAATGGGGAGCCAGGCAAATATTAGTTCAGTCTTAGAATCAACAGTCTTATATCTCCAGGGTGCTGTTCTCAAGATAAGAAGCCCTGAACACAGCGAGCTCGAGATGGGTGCTGAGCTGTTGCAGCTGCCATGCTTCAATTCCAAAGTGAGCTCCTGCAGGATGCATGAGCCATGGGGCACAAGGGCTGAGAAATGCCCACTGTTTTTTTAGCAAACCTTTATCTATGTGCAAAGGGCATTCACTGGAAAGCAAAGGCTTCTTCTTCTCATATGGACTGCCAAGACCTTTTCTCTAAGCTCACCTTCAGGTTGTAATCTTTGGAGCTGAGGGCTTCTTTACCAGCTGATGGCTTTGTCTAGCAACATCTGCAAAAATTGGGAGCAGTCCAACTGGCCCATTAAAACAGTAAAATACATAACCTATACATGAATATTCAGGACAGAACAGATGAAAGGGTAGCAAGTTGTTTTGAAATTTGTTGCTCCTCTGAAGTTATTGACCACTATTTCTCATCACATAGTAGCAGCCTTTCAGATTAAGTGTTGAGATCCTCATACACTCGTTTAAGAGGACAATGCCATTTGTAGTCATCACAAAAACTATCTTTCCCAGAGATAACTTCCCTTCCTGTTGAATATAGTAGGCCAACAAATTATGCTGGGGTGGTTACACCAAAGTGAGTACACCATAATATATTTGCTTCACTACTTATTACAGCAGGAATTTTATACTTTATAAGAAGATTGCCAAGCATACTAGGTTTAACCCAGCATTTCAGTCAGGAAATGCAGTGATGTGATAAAGAGCTTCCGATAACAAGCACATGCTATCTGAGGGTACCAGCCACATTCAGCACTTTAACAAGGGGGGGCAAATACCAGGTAATTTTTCATTTTAAAACTTGTAGGCTGGAAGGCCTTTGTCCTTCAAAGTTACGGACAAATTGATCACTTTAACATCAGTCTTCACAAACTCTAGAACTGGCCAGAAATTTTCAGATGTATTTTTTCTTTCTCCCTTTGAAAACAGCCTTTGCTGAACAGGCAGCTACAAGCTAAAGCCTCAACCAAAACTTCACAGAGGAGGGGAATGGAAAGAACAATCAGGAGGACAGGCCCATGATGGTGCCAGTGGAGGATAAGTTTCAGTTGTCCTCTACATCATTTGGGAATCTGATTCCCTGTTGGTTTACTTTAATGAGGATGTGAACTATCTCCTGTAATGAAATAGCTAAAAAAACTTATGTCCTTTAACCATCTAAATTTTCAACCTAAAACCCCCATCACTGGCAAGTTGAGGCTTTCTGGTTTTGGATTAAGGTGTATTGACATTGTCATACTATAATAAACAGAAATCAGTATTAAAGTAGTTCCAGAATAAATACCCACTGTAAATAAGAAAAAGGTTTGGGGGAAAAAAAAGGACAAAGTTGTAAACATTAATATGATGTAGCATTGAACCTAACACTTACAAATCTCATTTTAACAAGCATAAATGGGGATTCTCAGGGCACCAAGCCAGCTCCTGAGATATATTTTCCATAAGGAATTGTGAAGAAAACAATGGGAAAATAGCAGATAATTTAAATTTCCATAAAAATGATAAGAACATCCTCACCGAGTGCAAAACTGTAAGAATTCTCATGAAAGACATTTTAAAGTGCACTTAAAAGTCATCATATTCAAGAGTTTCATCTTACCTGAATTATCACTCTGTTCGGCATGCTCTGCAAGATACTTATGACTATAAAAAAAAGAGTATAAATACACTCCTCAGGTGGACCTTGTTTGGGGGAAATAAGGATATTTTGAAAAACATTTATTTCAGTAGTTCTGTTGCTATATTAAAAAAAAAAAAATCAATAGCTGCACTTCCTAATTAAAATGTATCAGTTTACAGAGCATACCTGGGTCTTGGTTTAGATTATTTTTTCTTTTGGTCTTACATATAATGTGCATTGTATGCCCATATATGCACATATACATGTATATATACACACATATATAGATATGTGTATGCATACAGATGCAGAATGGAGAAAGCATGCAGTTTTACAAAAGTAGTTAGTTCTTATCTCTTAATAATTAAGGCATTACAAAAGCAAAGATTTGTCTTTCCTTCTTGAATTTCACAGAGAAGAATTTAACTAAGGTTAAATTATGAGTTTATAGGTTTGGATAAGCATAATGGAAGGCCTGAGTTTTGCTACAAGTTTTAGGTTAGTGCTCCGAATCTTTTTTCTTTCTAGGTATAAACCCACTAGTTTGTTATTCTTACCTTCCTAAAAGCACTGGACCTCATATAACCCGTGTGGTCTACAGTCTATGCATTATTTGCAAAGAGCTCCACTAAGGTAATAGCAAAAAGTGCTGCCCCTTTAAAATCTGTTTATCAAAAATAATCCCATACAAAAAATTATTTTCCTTTTTATTCCTACTGAAGCTGTGACCACCTCTTCTAAATAGCCCCTGCTTCCTTGCTAGAGCACCGCCCCAGTTACCTTGGGCCTTAAGGTGATGAATTACCTCTGATACTTGTCAGCATCCGCACTGCTAACTGGCATAGAGCAGCAGCCTGATCCAAATGCTACTGAAGTCAAGGCAAAGAATCTCATTGACTTTGGTAGGTTTTTGGATAAGGCTCCGAAGGCAGAGAGAATCACAAGAGCAGCGGTGCTGCACAGGCTACTGGCACTGCAAAGCATTTCACACAGCCGTCTGCAGCCGTCTCGCACACATCTACTACATTGCTTGCTTTCCTTTTTGGTAAGCTTCTTAACACAACGCGATTTCCCACACCGGCGTGCTACACTGCCTGCTGTAAAACCTTTGGCTTCACATGCCAAGGCAGGACAGTTTAAAAAAAAAGCAGTGTAACCTTGTGAACAGCAGCAAAGAAAACATCAGCAGGAGGGGACAGTAAAGGCTGAGAGAGTGCCTGGGAATGGAAAAGGAAAAAGAGATTGGAGTCATAATCCCAGGAAAGAACAAGGCGCAGCCCTGTCCCACAGATATAAAGGGAAGGAGGAGGAGGTGGTTAGTGGGAGATAATGGGGGAGGGTCATCGCATGCCCCGTTTGATTGCTGAATGTTAGATCAAACTCTGTAGCTTACCTTTATAAACACAAAATACCAACCCCAGTTGTCACTCGGTTGTGCTATGTGATCAATATCATCCCGATGGCAGGATTTTCCTCCACTTAGTGAAGCCGCTCCAAGCCCTGGAATGGATTATTTTTAGGCTGGTGATGGGAAGATCAGCTGCTGCCTCCTATCGAGTTTCCAAAGTGCACAAACTCTTCTTGTCTTGCTCATATGCTGAAGGGGGCAGGAAACTGGGAAGAGACAGGCAAGCAAAAAGCACCAATTTTTTGCCTCCTGAAGCTACAGTCCCCTGGGATTTCTTCTGCTTGCTTTTATTTTCATTTTTCTCTCACTGGAGTAGTAAGATTCTGAGAGGCTGCGTTACAGCGCACAGACTATTAGCAGATAGCTATTCTGAAGTAATTGATTTAGACAGGGTAGTCTCACTTTTGGCAGGCTTGCAGAGATTCAGCTTTTGAATTCTTCTGTATTAATCTTGGATAATTTGAATTTGACAACATAATTTTGCATGTCTTCCATCATCTTGAGCAGAAGAGAAAAAAGAAGTCTATTCAGCTCTTTTACTTTACCCTAGATCCCTTCGGACTTTTCTGCTCAAAATACAGACCAAAACCCCACTTTCTGATCACACAGATTTGTTCCTTTGAAACGGATTCTTTAAAACTTGAAATACAACTCAAAATAAATTTGTTGCTCACGCCAGGAATATTGTTTTCAATACAATAGCCCTAATTTACAAGGGATAATATTGTTTGGCTGCAGAATACATTGTCTGTGTTTACTTAGAGAGAAAGAAGTACCCTGAGAGCCCACATGCAGTCGGGGGGGTTTGCTCGCTCATTTTCTTGCAGTGCCATTGAACCAAGATATACCCAGGTTCGGATTTTCCACCATGATACTTTGACCGGAGCCCTACAACTCGTGGCCACAAATAGCAAAGATCCGGGACTCGGTGGCACAGGGCAGTTTGGGGCACAGCTGTTGAGTTGTTAGGTAGCAGAGCTGGAGGTCCTTGGGGCAGAATTCGCTTAGACCTTGCAGAATCCAGGGGCTGCATCTCGATCACCAGAGAGACAATAGTTTCCAATGGATCGGAGTCAAAGGTGCTTTCATGCCACGACAGGGATCACAGCAAGCTCTGGGCTGAGAATGCAGTTGGATGGCTGAGGCCAAGCACTGGCAGGGCTCATCAAAATCTTGGCAAACCCAGCTTGTTCCTTTTCCTCTGATATTCCTTACCTCCTGACTGCAGGAACAAGAAAGTAGGGAAACCTCAGATCTAGGGAAAATTAGCACCTCCTGTTATCTCCCGTTGACTTGAAACATCAACACAGCATTACACTGAGCAGCAGAGAAAGTTCTCAACAGTCCTCTCCTGCACTGGAAGTATTTTACTTGCATTTACATTTTTTGCCTTTTTTCCCCTTCCCTTCAATGCTTTCGAAAAAAGATTGTGGATCGAAAGCTTCTGAGTTCTGCTATATGTCTGTTTCATTAAAGAAGATAAAATCTTTAACCCATCTAATCATCATCTAAAATAGCACCATCATGTGGTGTTTCTGAAAATACGTAAATACGTATCATTTCAGACAGAAGTGAGTGGCATTTATGGTCACAGTTTTCCTTACCAAAACACGAAAATTTGGTTCATTGTCATTCAGCCCTGTCATTCCTACCAAATTGTTTAAACAGGAAGGAAAGAGGAATGCAAAACGAAGGGGAAGGCAACCACCATGTTCCATTCTGCTGTTCCTAAACGCAGTGCTTTCACTCCTCTACGTGACAAGCTAAAATGTTTGGAAATGCATTTTTAAAAGGATTAAGAAACACGAAAGGCTCTTAAACGTCAGATCACATTCTGTCCTGCTCTGAAATGATTTTTTGCATCCGGGCTTTTCACTCTGGTGGGGGGA
>JAHREE010000344.1:814622-832330 GCA_033628505.1 Tringa tobata | reverse complement strand
AAACGTGTAGACGTGGCACTTCAGGGCATGCTCTACTGCCCGGGATTGTTGGGTTGTGTCTGTTTGTGGGTGGGTGTGGGGTGGGTGTGGTGGTTTTAGTTTGGTTGGGTTTTTTTGGTTGGTTGGGTGGGTTTTTTTGTGGTTGGACTCGATGATCTCAAAGGTCCCTTCCAACCATGAATATTCTGCGATTCTGTGAATGTGAGGAAAATGCAGGTGTGGGCTCATTTACCATGGCTCCCAGCTGAGTGCTGTCCACTTCCATCATCTTGGTTTATTTAACTCACTGCACAGAAAAGGAAGGGTATCTCTACTCGGGGCAGCGTTTGCACAACAAGCTGTTCGGGTTTCAGCTGACAGCAGCTCTCTCGGCCATTTTCCATACTGCAGACCAGTCCATAGGTCTCCCTCTATGTGCACTTTATGGCACACCAACACTAGTAATCAAGTCACTGGACCATAACGAGCTACCACACATCAGCCAAACTCGGGTAATGGCACACAGGCTCCTGGGCTCTCCCATTTCTTTGGTGAAGAGCTGAAATCACCATCATTTCACTCATGCGGGGAGATTATTTTGTTTGACACTAAAGTAGCTGTTTCGGAGAAAATTGCTCGTGGATATTTTGCTGAGCAAGTGGGGATAAATTCCTTGACTTATTTTAAATATACCAATATCATTTATAGCAGGGCTTTATGCTAATATAGCAAGATATAGCAAATGTCTGGAGCAAGTGATATGTTATGGTCTCTGAAGTCTTTATTTTACTTCTAAATTTGTCACAGTGACAGAATCCCCGTAATGCTGTGTTATACAATTTGTGCCATCATATGAAAAGATGAGATTGACTAATTCAAGACTAATTCAAGACTAAAATTCAAGACTAATTTTATTTATGCTTACAGCCCTATTTAAAAAAAAAAAAAAGAAAGATTTGCTGTGTTTGTTTTAATTACACTCTGCTCATTTTATCTAAAAAAAACGGATCTAACAAATGTTAATGAAGTGGCAAAGACTCCATTTTCTATTTTAATTTTTTCAATGTAATGGAAAATGCAGCCTGGTATTTGAATAACTCCTCTGTCCCTTTTAAATATTTATTGTGATTGAGCTTGGAGGGGGGAAACAGTAGAAGCTTAGTATTATTTGAAATATTTTCCACAGCTTTTTAAAAAGTTATTATTCTGGTTTCTATGGGGAAAAGTGTTTTGGAAAATATATACAGTAGGAGTTCAACAGAGTAACCTAAGTAGAGAAGAACTCTATATGGAGAACTACAGGAAAACCCAGGCCTTGGAGTTCATCACTATAAAAGGTGTATAAAGCCACAGAACTTGGAACAGGGATTTACAAACCTTCTGATCTTTGATGAACAACTGTGCGTCATAGTGGAGTCAGAGGCACCAAATGCAAGGCTACGATTTGTTTTGGTAGCTCTTAATCTTGGCTGAATCTGCAGGCAAAGTCGCAGCTTAGATGCTGCACACATTATGACTTCTCAGATCTCCACTTTTATTTGTTCTGTTTGATAGAGGTTGGTTTTGATTTAAAAAAAATATATAGATCAGTCTCATTGGCAACCAAATACATATGGTTTGTATTACAATCTTTTTTTTTTTTGCTTCAAAAACCTCACAAAACCCGAGAGCTATTCTTTTAATATTGGAGGGCTTTTCAGAGTCGTCAAGAATAATGTAAGATTTCCATGTCCTCTAAGGGTAGAGGAGTTTCATCCAAAATATCATTAAGTAGACTTTTTGTACTATAATTTAAATTCCACCAAACCCATAGACCTACTTGTATTATGAATTATATTGTGGATTTTGCATATGTGTCTCTGTGTGTGGAGGTGGAAGAAAGCGTTGTCTTTGTTTTTATCTATTCTGTATTGAATTTGTGTTGCCTCAGCGGACATTGGACAATTCAGACTATTTTTGTGTGTATTCCAGAAAATTCACTTATTTCTAAATCAGCAAACCTACCAGCTGGACTTTATCCTCTCTGCAAACAACACAGGACTAAACTGGGAACAGGTTCATTTTCTGCCATTGAACTCGACAAGGCAAATACATTGTTTAGTCCCATTTATAAATTTCGGCTTTTAGTTACGTAGTAGTCAGAGAGAAAAAGATGTTTAGGTGTCTAATTTCTGTGTGAATGCCTGAAAGGGGAGTTAGATATTAAACACATAACTTGCCTCACCCAGGATTAGATGGCAGATATTTGATGCTTACGTCTCTGCCCATTGCCTAGACTCCCTATACAGCATTTGGAGAGAAAAATACATTTTCAGATGATAATTCTTTTCATCCCAAAACAGCTACATAAGATTGTGGGAACTCATTCCCCTCTGGATATGACTTTCTCACTCCATGGAGAGTCTATATGATTGTTACAGGCTTAAGGAACTCTCACACAGGTAGAATTAGGGAAGTGGACTCCTGCTGCTACTCATGCTGTGCTACATTTGGAAATGAACCTAAATCACTGGGGCATTTTGGAAAATTTTACCCTGTGTCTTGTTCTTTTCTTCTTCTCCTTGAGGTATGGAAATAAATTATCAGCCTGAAATATTTCTGCATGTGTATACTTCACATTATTGCATACAGCAAGAGAATATGATAAAAGGGTAATAACCATGACAATTATGTATTAGTTATCCCCAGCATTTTCACCAGACATGGTTCTCCACACAGTCCTTCTCCCACATGACTTACCATCTCTGATTGTAGTTCCAGAAGTTGTCATGCTTGACCACTGCTATATTCTATGCTGGGATAAATATATAATGTTAAGGAAAGATGAGTCATCAAAACTATAAGAAATCTCTTTTACAGGAAAAGATGGAATTCATTTGCCTGCACTAACCCTGAAATCTGACATCCACTGTATAAAAAATACAGCTTTTTTTTTGTTATTTGCACCATATATAATACATGCTTCAAAAAGCTACTACCATAAGAGGATGCATTCAATCCTTAAGAAGATCCGTATCTTCTTTTTCAGGCAAGATATGTAGTACAGTTGCCTTGCTTTTAAAAAAAAAACCCATTAAGCTGTAAAGGGTCCCATATCTGCCTTTTATGTAAATCCTCATACTCCAGTCTCTGAAGTTGCAGATCTCAAAACTGGAAGCTTTTCCACAGTCTCTGTTCAGGTTACCAGGAACAAAACAAGAACTTCTATTTAATAAAAAAAGCAAATCCCAAATATATTTAAGATCATTGTTGTATCTCAGTTATTAATATGTGTCATCTGGGTATTTTAGTAAGCGTAGTAATTGAGGTTTTAATATGCACTGCCCTGTTCTTTGCATTATTAGCTACCGCTGTATTTAGTGGGTACTAAATACTGATGTCCTGGATCTCTGATCTTTTCTTATTCTCTTCTTGCTGATGTCATCTGTGACCCTTGGTGGGAATCAGGAAGTGGTGATGTAAGTCTAAAGTCCATCATACAGCACACAGAACTTTATTAAATCCCATGCTTACATGAATTGAACTCTGGATTAAAAACTAGTCGAACAGATTAAGATTAATTTAACTTCCTAAATTATCCAGCAATAAGCACACTGCAGAAACATTATGTCACAGGCAATGTTGCCCCCATAGACTCTCCCAAAACACTTCCTGAAGCTTCTTAGTAGAATATCATAGAATCATAGAATTCTCTAGGTTGGAAGGAACCTTTAAGATCCTGTAGTCCAACCAGCAACCTAACTTGGATAAAACCCATCACTAAACCATGTCTCTAAGCACTAAGTCAACCCATCTTGTAAATACCTCCAGGGATGATTCCTCAACCACTTCCCTGGGCAGCCCATTCCAATGCTTAATAAACCTTTCAGTGTAAAAATTTTTCCTAATATCCAATCTGAACCTCCCCTGGTGCATGAGCCTGTGACAGCAGACTGTGACAGCAGCCTGATAGCATGGTCACAGCATTCATATAAGTAAAGAAAGAGTGGGATCAATTCTTACAACACATCTTGGTCCTGTTCCAAGACAGCAAGAAGATAATACCATATGGTACAAAATTGTAGAAAATAAAACAGTCTTTGGGGTGACAATTGCAGTTCCTGTAGAACAGTAGTAGTAAAACACCACCCTGAAGTGTATAATGTTTCAAGGCAGACTCTTGGCAGACAATATAAGATTTACTAATATGACTTCAGGGAGATTTACATTATATTTGCTGTAATAAAGCAAATGGTCTGAGAAACGTAAAAGGGAATTAAACAGACTGTCATCAGTGTTCTTTCTCTGTTTTATATCTTGTCCCTGTAGCAGTCATAGGCTTTATAGGGAGCACTATCTCATTTCAAATGGACCAACAGATTCTTTTATAACTTTGCATATGAAATGCTGACATGCTAAGGCAATCTGGAGATCATCGAACAAATATGACCAGAATCACTCTATCCAAATTTTCAGTTTGTGAATTGGCATGTAAATTGATTGCACATGTTCCTGCATACAGCCATTCGGATGAACTCATTTATCCCTCCTCCCAGCTATCTCAGGGATAGGAAGACTAAGCCAGTATATATGCATGAGTACGCTTCATGTAAAGTAATGTATTGCTTATCACTCCAGCTGTACGACTCAGATCCAAATCTGGCCTGTACATGTATCATCATCCAGCAGATGTTTCAAAATAAAGGGTGGGTTTTTATCTGCAGTGAGACAGATTCTGTGAGCCAACTTGCAGCAACTAACTGGTAGATGTGGCCGAGGGATGCCTGAGAGTAGTCAAATATAATTGGTTTTAGATTTGAAGCATAAGGCAACAACCACTAGTGATAAGAATCATATACATGTGACATGTTATGTCTGAACAGACAATATCTTCAGGAGGTCAAACTTCCATTTCCCTCTTCAGAAAATCCTAGATGGAAATATGAGTTCATGAAATCGGAATGCAGTGTGTCCAATATACATTGTATTGCGGCCTAAGCAGCTGATGTGTATGTGCACTCTTATTTAAACTAAAAAAAAAACCACCCCAAACTCACTTTATCTGTTGCTATGGCAATATTATGTTGTTGGAAAAAGTAGCTAATGATACTCTGATTCTTCTTGTTCCACAGAACAGAGAAAGAAACTGTGAGAGAAAGTCAGAGGAGAGACAGAGAAAAGTCAGAGAAAAGAGAGACACTTTAGAGTATGTCTCCAGGAACATTTGTACCTTTGAGGAAAAATACAGCTGCACATCCTTCTTAACTTCATTGAGCAGACGCTCTTGTAAGACACTTTGGCTTCACTTCAACCAGATATTTAGTTAAAGTAACTCAAAAGGTGAGATCTAAGCCAAAAAGAGAGAGAAATCTAGTCACTTTCAAGAATGATAAAGATGAGAAGGTCCATTGTGGAGCAGCCGTGTTGTTTCTCAGTTTGGTTTCTCAGATTGGTATGCTGCCTAATCCTTACCATTCATCCCAGGTTTAATTAAGCTGGTTCAATACCAGGTGACAGGAAATCCATGACTACTAGAGCTGGTTGGAATTTTGCTTTGAGAAGCTTTTGTTTTACTCAATTAAAAAAGAAATCAAAGTATTTTTGTAATGTTTCTACTTTTTACTTTTGAAAAATAGTTTGTTTTTTTTTCTTTCTATCTTATTCTCCTTCTTTTATTTCCTCCCACTTTTTAATAGCAAAACACAGAGGAAGAAGTTGGAAAACCCTTTTTCTGGCATTTCGATAGTCTTTAGTATCTCATATTTGTTGAGACGAAAATTATGATAAAATTGTGAAAAATCATATGCATGAAAAATTTATCTTTTTAATTCCTGTGACATTTGTTTCAGCATTTTCAAAGTGCAAGATGTTAATTTTAGGCCCCATATTTAGAAACATTTAACCCACCTTCTTAAGAACTACTGCTAACACTGTTAAGTACATTCCCACTGAAGTTGGGAGGAGATGCAGGTTCCTGACACCCCTGAGAATCAAGTTTTCTGAGAAAATATCTACAACATTCTCCTATGGTCCCTTTGAAGCAAGTATTGAAATTACTGAAGTCTCAGAAGCTAAAACATTATGTTCATTCCATAAGTAAAATACAAAAGCATTAACAGTCTCAAATTTATGAACTTTATCTTGCACAGACAGAAGCTGATGAAGGCTTCCAAGGAAAGTGAGCTTGCCTACTGCAGCCATACCTCCTTGCAAGTTCCTGGCATGTAATTGTTACTAACCATCCCACTATCATTTTAAGACAACCTCCTTTCCACACATACTTTGAAGCTTTCAGCACTGGTCCTGAAACAATTTGTACCAGCATTCAGGCATCTTCCATCTACATATGGGAGATGTGGAAGAATGGAGAGTGATACAGAGGAAAATTCCTCCTCCCGAGCAACAGTGCTTGCTATCAGACCAGTAGGTGTCATTCCCTCTGAGCTCTAAGAAACACGTCAATGAAGACAACAAGTTTTTGGCTTGAGCTAATAGAGCAGCTGATTAGGGGGAAAGGGAAGAACAACAGGAAGAAAATGATCCTGCAATGATATCTGCATGGGCAATTTAGCCTGAAGACAAAAATGGTTGACATAACAGTTGGATGTTCATGGTCAGCTTGGCTGTGGTCAGCACCAGGAGGAACTCTGGATCCAGAACAGCACCTCCTTGCAGCTATCTCTGCACTTTCTGCCTGAGCATAATTAATCCAGCCTGAAAAAAATCCCTATTTCCATGTCATAAATATATTTTCAGGTAGGTTTCAGGTAGTGACAGCTAAAGAAGATGTGATACATTTCAAATACCATTAATGGGTAAGAGATTTAATTGGAGAAGCCCTTGTCAATAGTGTCAATAGTTACTACTGTTTTCCAGGAGTCCTTTCCTAAAAAACAAAGTACAGAAGTGATGTCTGATTTGCCTCAGACTTCCCAGGAAAGCTCGATCCTGTGCTTGAACAGAGATCTTTGTTTCAAATCACTTAGAACAAGCTATTGTGAATCTCCTAAATTGTTTGAAGACTTGGTATGCAACACCTGACATATAATACATGCAAGCTGTAGCCCAAATAGTTGAAAGCAGACCACAGTGTAGCTCTGAAGGGTAGAATATTTAAAAGGCCAGCTCTGGACTAGGCTGGGACTGTGGTTTGGAATAGGATTTGAGGTTATGTCTTAGGGCAGACTGAGGTTTTAGTCCCACATTACCAAATATTCCAGAATGGCTTTCAGAGATTTTATTGGAAAATGACAAAAAAACGTGCAATGGCAAGGGTAAGAAAACTGTGTCATAAGATGGAAGACAGTAAGATGACTCAATAATATCTGTCTATATGACATAGAGGTTTCTGTGCCCAGAACTTTTCCAAGACACAGCAAGCAGAAAGTCCAGAGCACACAAGTCACCTAGGGCCACTTTAGTAACCTCACGGCCATACCGGTCACCTCAGCTACCTCTTTTCCTCAGCAGGAACCTTAAGCCACCACAGTCATCCCTACAAGTCAGGGTTAAATCAATCAAAATTGCATTATTTAAGCTGTTTGTTTTTTAAAAAAAATCTATAAAATTGTTTTATATTACAAATACTTTGAATGTTCTGTGTCTTTATTAACAAAATATAACTCCTCCTTCACAATCAGCATAGTACTGCTTTTGGGGAGGGTTAATGAAAAATCAAAATTTATCACGAATGTTCTACAGCTGTATGTCCCTACAAACACATATTCAATGACTTGCCTTTCCAGCAGCAACTATGAGTAAAATGCAGCTCCTGTGTTCGTCTGGCTAGTTCAAAATGACTATTTGCTAACTCATTAGTTCGAGTGTGAGAACCATCTTCCAAAAATTTCCCTTGTAGTGAAACAGGAAGATTGTACATGCAGACCTGAGATCTGTAATGCTCTCAGCAGCTGCGATGAGGCAAGTGATGCTACGGAAATGTGACACGAAATATCTCTGGGTCTGAGAAGACAGACAGCTAAACATGGGGGCACAAGAGCAGCAAGAACTTTCTGACTCTATGGGCTGTTGCGCAAGCGATGGGGAGTGGAAAAGTAGATTTCTTAATAACATGAATTACAAAGGTAGTATCAGGAGACCCTGATCTCTGCCTGATCTTTTGTACAGTCTTCTGTGATTCACATGCTCACAGGGAAATTATTAGGAGGACTATTTATCTGACCCCCATAATTATGTTCAGGCTGCGCATGTACTTTCTGTCTAGGGCTTGCTCCGTGGGTCATCAGCCAGCAATGAGATTGGAAGTAGGAACTGGTCCAAACAACAACACTTTACTATACTTGTTTCCCATCCAACTTGAGGCCTGGACAGAGGGAGGGTGTTTACACTGAAAGGAAGATGAGCAGCATGCATGTGCGTGAGATTCATTTCACTTAAAGGGAAACTATCATCTGCTCTATACCTGTGAATGTTGCTCCATTAGGACTAGGAATTCCAATTCAACACCACTGTAAAAGAAGTAAAAAATACAGTAATTAGAAACTGCAGGCCGTAATAGCATAATGGCATCTACAGAAGCTATTTCATGTGCAATAATCATAGATAACTGCCTGGAAATCTGTCTACAGTAAAAACAGCCAGTGCTTTTACTGAGTTCTCCATGGACGCGCTTCAACATCATTGTTAGAAGAAAGGTAATTTAAGCAGAGCTCTTATTACACCTCTGACGATGATTTTTTTAGTTGCTTATTACTTGCTTCTGTACCCCATGGTGTTAACGCTGCTATAATAATGGTACTAGATGGCACTGTTCCCAACAGCTGCCAAAATGGCATGTGAATAACTACTTCGGGTTGCTAATTCTGATTTTACATGGGGTTATACCAGGCTATGTTACAGGAGCAATTTCAGAAGAGATATGAACTGGATGAATCTATAGTTAAATCTGCTACTTTAGATAGAGGAAGGTATAAATTGCTTTAGACTAAGTATAAATAAAGCAAGCTCTGTTCTGATTAGGCTACAATTTCAAATTGTGGATTTCTCTTCTATTGAGAAGCAACATGCAAAGCCTTGCACTCAGCAGACTGAAACCATTAGCAGCACTCGGGATGTTCAGTGTCAGGCAAAAAGGAGGCACTATATACACATTCCGGTGCTTCAAGTGGAAGAATTTATTAATGTGTAAAATAAACATGCATTTCATAAATAGTTTTGACATATATTGTGGGCGAACAGCGGCAGCAGATTGAGGATGTTTATGTACTCAGGCAGATAAACTGTTTAATGACCCAGTGCGCAGATAAAATGAGTGAGCTGGCTGCTAAATTTGTGGAGATTTGTCACAAAAAAAATATAAAAAATATTAAGAGTCTTATGAAGACAGTAGGAACAGAAACATGTGTGTGAAAGCACCAGATGAGACAGCAGGACAAGAGGCAAAAGAAGAGGCTGTACTGATAATGAAGAACACCATTCCCTTGACACTGTTCCCAGAACATCATTCTCAGCGGTAAAATTGAGTAATGAGATGTTCAGGTCAAGCCCAAAAGGCCTGCACTCAAGCCCACAAGACCTGCACTCTAAGACCACGGGACAAGATGACTTGTCAGCAGAAGATGCTGTGTCCTCCCAGCAGGATGGCAACAGGGCTGCAGCATATGACACGCAGCATTTCTTTTCCCATTGGCCTGCTGGAGAAACACACATACATTTCAAACAAACAAGAAAAAATGGGGAAACCCAGCAACTTTGCCTAAGATTTGTGGAGGCTCAAATCAGCAAGAACCCAAAACAAAGGACTGCCCTATAACAACCATTGATTCCTAAAGGGTATCAATGATCCGTCAAAACACAAGTTCACTGTTGTCAATCAATCAAGAAGAACTCCAGAGAAGTGATGAGCACGCGACAGACAGGGTCCTTTGCTATCGGTGTTGCACACAGGTGATGCTTGCCAGGGAGACACACGCAGGTGCTTGTAACTATGATATGGGACGGTGACTGAGTGAAATATTTGAGGGGATGTTAGTGCAATAACATCAACTTACACAGAGATTTTGTAAATAGATAAAATGTTCTCCTTCTCTAAGATGGCTTTGTTATTATTAACTTTCATTTTATTAAAACTTATAATCCCATGTCACTCGACTCCTCCACCTCTTTTAACTCTTCTGTTGTGTGTAACAGTGCGTTTGGGGTTTTCTTCTCTCTTGGTTTTCTTTGTTAGATTGCCTTCTTTGCAAATCATAATTTTAATAAAGTAAAAAGAAAGGGATATGGGAAAGGGAATTAAAGAAACCGTTTACGTCACCCAGTGGTACCTAGAATAAATCCTAACACCATGCCAGTGTCAGCTGCCAATGAGGGAGATGTCACATCTTCCCTAAGCAATGCAGGGGTAATTGCCCTTCTGATTACCATTTCTAATAGCTGGCCTGAATATCCTGTGACGTAACTCAAGCTTGTAACTTCTTGTCCTAAGTACACTAACATGACAAAGATTTTTTCTTACAGCAATCTTGTGTGAGGGTTACTATGGCATCCCCTTTCAGTTTCTCCTTCTTTTCATTAAAGGGCTCCGTCTCCCTCAATGACTCTTCACCGTTTCAGCCCAAGAAGAAAAACCAAGCAGGATTTTTGGTCCTTTGCTTTACCAGCTGGCAACAACTATCTCATATTTTGGAGGTTCAGCTACCTTCTTATAGGCTAGTTGATGCAGGGAAGATGTAAGAACAATAGGCTAGAAAAAAATCACCTGATCATGCGTGTGAGAGAGGGTTTATAAAAAAAAAAATCACAAAATGCTAAACCACAAAATTTCCTGACACAGTAGCAAGACATACAACTTGGAATCAAAAGAGTGAAAACCCACCAACTACAGGAAGAAAATATCATTCATGTACTAAGTCCCTTAAGAAGGAGGGAACTTTTGAGGAAAGTTTTAGGAAGGATCATGGAAGAAAATTAGAAAAAAAAAAAAAACAACAAGGTAAGAAAGGTCTTTGCAAGTTTGAACTAGGGGAAAATTTCTTTCTGCTTGCACATCTGCATAAAAGCTTAATCTTGTCCATGTAATCAGGACACATTAACCTGGTATCTGAAAAACTTGAGTATCATGGAATAACTAGCACCGCTAAAACTCATTTTCCAGATGGGGAAAGCTGCTGATGTACCCTCTCTGAGGGCAATCTGAAGGTTAGGTGCCTTCAACTGCTTTCTAAAGCTACCTTCTGAAGGATACTTGAACAATAGACTTTGGCTATACAAAGAGCCTGAGGTTTTCAGGCTTTCAGATTATTGCCACATTTAGACACCTGGATTTAGATAGGATGCATCCAAGTTAAAAATGATGTATAAACATAAACGTCTGAAACATTGACTTGATTTACAATGTTGTTTGGATTTTTTTGTGGTAAAAATTAAATATAAATCAGTGTTGTTATTACAAGAAATAATAATTATTTTATAGCCAGACAGGTAATGTCAACACCATTTGTCAAATAATGTAATAGTCTTGGTAATAATAATAAAGACTTCACTTCAGCAGTTTGAAATTGCTCTTAAATATACATATTTCAGTTCTGTCTGATTTCTTCTGTGTACGCGAGATTGCCAAAAGGAACACAATCCATCCAGCAGGCATTGAATTAAACACAGTGCCTTTTCATATGCTGCAGCAAAGTATTTTGCTCCATTTCATTTCTGCAAAGTCCAAGTAATACACCAAGTCAAGTGCAAGTTCCAAGTAATCATATTCCTTCCTGTCTTCTTTTAAGAAGTCTCAGACCCTTGAACACTTCCTCAGCCTTTTTTATAAACATATGTTAACCTCCATTCACCTAACTCTCATGTATGGACAGACTATATTAGCCCAGCACTTGCATGAAGCTTCCAACAACAGGAATGGGTAATTTGCTGGACTTTCCTAGGCCTGTTCCTTATTTCCTCTACACTGGTTTGACTCCAGTGTAACTCCACGGATTTCACTGCAGCTATCCATGGTTCAGGGTCAGGAAAGGAGATCTGGATCTCTGAACTCTCCCGTTGCTGCAGAGAGGCCCGGGAAGAGTAACTCCCAGTTTACCTAGATGTAGTGTATCCCTGAGGTTTCCACTACATGCTTCCATTGAGTCTTTCTTATCTGTTTCTATACTATTCATTAAGATAGGTACGACCTAGAAAAGATAGGGCCCTCCAACTGGACCATTACCATAAGTAACGGCTCCACTCAGGTTAGAGGTTAGTAGGTTAGTACCTACCTTAGCAGGTTAGTACCTGCTAACTTAAACTGAATTAGACTCCATATACACAAAATTAAATCCTGGTCCCAGTTAGATCAACAGCAGTTTTACCATTGCTCTTTAAGGCATTTGGCTTTGGCCAGCACACCAGAAGGCTCTGCTCATGAAGCTCCAATGTGAGCTTCAGAGAATCACTATTCCATACTTTTCCCATCTTATAGCCTACAAAGAGTCCTACAACCAGTGTGGATGTCAGAAAGGGCAAAGCCAGTCTCAAGACTGGCAATTTGGAGCATGAAAGGGCAGGGTAGACCTCATGACTGGCAATTCCCCGGGTGTTAGTTTGACAGCAGACCCCAGTCGTCATTACTAGTGAGGTTCCTTGTTCAGCCATGCCTGCCACACGTGAATAAGCTACACACTGCATAACAAAACATTTCCCAAATTAATAGCCTAAGTACCATTATGTGCTCCCTGTTAGCAGATGATAACCTTTGAACAGCCATCACAGTAACACCTCAGCCCAGACCTACTGAATGTTTTGTTCATTTGCTCGTACACACAGACTTGGATGAATGGACTTCTTTCTTGAAAGAAACTACAATGTGGTACTTTATAGCAACTGAACAGTGGCCAGAAAGGAAATTCACAGATTTTATTATCCCCAGTGGAACCATATGGCATGGAACATGTTTTTAAAATAGATTTATTCCCACTAATTTTACTAGTATACCAGCATTTCCTTGAAATGAGCCAGTTTGGCCCTACTTGTTCAGGGAGAGTTGGGAATGATAGGACTAGGGGTGGGCAGGCTGTACAGTCACAAGACCTCGACCACCTTGTGTGATGTGGGAATGTGTGTTGCACTTGCTAGTGGCGATGAGAGAGCTGAAACCCCGTCTTCCACGCTGGGAAACCTGTGCCTGCAGGCATGATTACGTAAAACAGGGTACATGTTCCAAAGAAACTGAAAGCGCTATATTCTTTGTTTTGTTCTCCTCTGCTCTATTATTAGAATAGCAAATGTTCTTATCTCACTGAGTGCTGTTACCCACACAGTCCCTTCAGGAGCAAAACGTCAGTACAAATATGGAAGAAACAAGTCAGACTGTATTTAGGTGAGTAATATGCACTCAAACTAGCTCAGAGCTGAGTTACAACCTTGGACACTGAAGCAGCTGGCTGACGAAATCTCAGAACCAGGTGGAGTTATTGAGACTAGAAAGCCCAAGATGCCCCCTATGTTAAAAATGGGGAGAAAGGAAAAGCCACACTATCCACTATGTGTGCTTTAGCAACTAGCATTGCTTTAGCAACTGCATCCTGGGCTGCATCAAAAGAAGCGTGGGGAGCAGGTCAAGGGAGGTGATTCTGCCCCTCTACTGTGCTCTGGTGAAACACCACCTGAAGTGCTGTGTCCAGCTTTGGAGTCCTCAGCACAAGAAGGACATGGACCTGTTGGAACAGGTCCAGAGGAGGGCCACAAAAATGATCAGAGGGATGAAGCACCTATCCTGTGAGGACAGAGAGAGTTGGGGTTGTTCAGCCTGGAGAAGAGAAGGCTCTGGGGAGACCTTATTGCAGCCTTCCAGTACTTAAAGCGTATAAGAAGCATAAGAAGGATCAGGACAGACTTTTTAAAATTGCCTGTAGCAACAGAACAAGGGGTAATGGTTTTAAACTAAAAGAGGTAAGATTTATACTAGATATAAGGAAGAAATGTTTTACAAGGAGGGTAGTGAGACACTGGAACAGGTTGCCCAGAGAAGTGATAGATGCCCCATCCCTGGAAACATTCGAGGTCATGTTGGATGGGGCTGTGAGCAACCTGATCTAGCTGAAGATGTCCCTGTGCATTGCACAGGGGGTCCAGATGACCTTTAAAGGTCCCTTCCAACCCAAACTATTCTCTGATTCTATGAATAGCAGTTGATAATAACTTACCTAGAACAAGTCAAATCAGTGTAATTTCAATCTAGCCTGTGGCTAAAGGAAGATGGAGTAGATACCACGTATCTTAAGCTTAGTAAAACCCTTGACAACATCTCACACGGCTTTCATGTAAGTAAACTAGGAGAAAGCTGTTTACATGAAAATATTTTAAGGTGGGGACAGATCTGGTTGCTGTAGGAATAAATGCAAGATACTGTTTTTGGGCAGATATAGCCAGAGGCAAAGACAGAGGTTGGAGTGTCTGGCTATGCAAGAGCTCTTGCAGAAACAAATCATAGGTTGTAGTGAACCACTGGTTGAATTATGTCAATATTGTGCAAGAAAAATATACAAAGATGTATAAATGAGAGTACAACCTTCAAGGTATGTGAAGTAGTAATCCTTCTGCTTCACTCACAATATTCTGCTTAATTCTGAATACTACATTATAAGCAGTCCACAGGAGAATAATGGTGATGATCGGAAGTTTGGAAGATATGAACTAGGAGAAAGACTGAACTAGTGGGTATGATCCTGAAAAGGAAATGTATATGAGTTGAGATAGTGCCTGTTTTCAAATATGCATATGTCTGCTGAAGAAAGATAGGAAATAATCTATTATCTAGAACTGTTTCAGATAAGACAGGAATTAATGGACTTACATTGCAGAAAAGAAGATTCTGTAAAGATTAGGAAAAGCTTTACTATCATATAAATCTCTAGATTGCCTGGACAGGTTATGCAGTAAACTTTAGAATCACAGAATGGTCAGAATTGGCAAGGACCAATTGGCAGGGACCTGCCATGGGCAGGGACACTTTACATTAGACCAGGTTGCTCAAAGCCCCATCCAGCCTGGCCTTGAACACTTCCAGGGATGGAAGTGATACTGATAGTGATAGCGATTACGGATAGACTCTAGGACTGTGTTAGATACATGCCTATGGAGAAGGACAAAGATATTTAAGATACTTCCTTGAGGACCGTATCAGCCCTGTGAATTAAATATTTGCCTTTCATGTGAACAGAAAACAACAAAAAAAAAATCAGGTTTTAATTATGCACAGACTTGTAAAAAAATTCTTCCTAGAAGAACCCCATCTAGATCTATTATATATGGCAGATCTTCTAATGTCATTTCTTTTCTCTGCAAATGGAAGTTGAATCCCAGCTCAGCTCCCTGCTTGGGTTATTCCTGGACTATGAGAAAGTACTGAACTGAATTATGTAGCTGAAATATTATCATTGATAAATCATGCGATTTTCACATGTGATGAAGCAAAATACAGATGCTTTTAACCCATTGCTACTTAACAAGTAGGTATTTTTGACTACTGTGACAATTATCTAAGAAACTCTGAAAGAGATTTAATACAGCATATGATTTCTCATTCTTCAGTTAAAGCATTATTTAGTTCCTTTGTAACAAGATATGCTAGATGGGTGCTACCTCTGGCTAGTTTAAAGGAATTTCTAGAGACTGCACGAAGTCATATGACTTAAAGTAAAACTGACCTTAAAAGGGCTTGTATTTTTCTTCTCAACAAAAAGGACCTCCGTTTCAGCAGAAGCGTACCCTGTAGTTGTGTTTGTTCAGAAATTAGGAAGGCACTTAATATTCATTTTTGTTATGTCTAAAAGAATCGACAGGTAGCATCTAGCAAACTAGTTGTGCCAGGTTACAAAATTAGCACTGACAGCACTTTTCTTTAGACCCTCCTGGAGATTCCTGCCTGTCCAGCTGAGTTGGCAGCTCTCAGCAAGACCACCAGACTTGGCACTGAGGTTGAGCTCACAGAATCACATGGGGTTGGAAGGGACGTCTGGAGATCATCTAGTCCACCCCCCCCAGCAAAGCAGGTCCACCCAGAGAAGGTCCCACAGGAACTTGTCCAGATGGGATTTGAATGTCTCCAGAGAAGGAGACTCCACCACCTCCCTGGGCAGCCTGTTCCAGGGCTCTGCCACCCTCAAAGTGAAGAAGTTCCTCCTCATGTTTAGGTGGAACTTCTTACATTCAAGTTTGTGCCCATTTCCTCTTGTCCTGTCCCTGGGCACCACTGAAAAAGACCGGCCCCATCCTCTTGACACCCACCCTTTAAGAATGTATAAGCATTGATCAGATCCCCCTTCAGCCTTCTCTAGACTCAAAAGACCCAAGTCCCTTAGCCTCTCCTTGTAAGAGAGATGCTCCAGGCCGCTCATCATCTTTGTAGCCCTCTGCTGTACCCTCTCCAGCAGTTCCCTGTCCTTCTTGAACTGGGGAGCCCAGAACTGGACCCAGTGCTCCAGATGGGGCCTCACCAGGGCAGAGCAGAGGGGGAGGATGACCTCGACCTGCTGGTCACACTCTTCCTGATGCACCCCAGGATGCCATTGGCCTTCTTGGCCACAAGGGTACATTGTTGGCTCATGGTCACCCTGTTGTCCATCAGGACTCCCACGTCTTTCTCCTCAGAGCTGCTCTCCAGCAGGTCAGTCCCCAACCTGTCCTGGTGCAGGGGGTTATTCCTCCCCAGGTGCAGCACCCTACACTTGCCTTTCTTGAAGTTCATCAGGCTCCTCTATGCCCAGCTCTCCAGCCTGTCCAAGTCTTGCTGGATGACAGCACAGCCTTCTGGGGTGTCAACCACCCCTCCCAGTTTTGTATCATCAGCAAACTTGCTGAGGGTACATTCCATCCCTTCATCCAGGTCATTGATGAATATATTGAAGAGGACAGGACCCAGTACTGACCCCTGGGGAACACCACTTGTTACAGACCTCCAACTAGACTCTGTGCCACTAATCACGACCCTCTGAGCTCTGTCTTTCAGCCAGTTTTCAATCCACCTCACTGTCCATTCATCTAACCCACACTTCCCAAGCTTACCTGTCAGACGCTGTCAGAAACTGTGTCAAAAGCCTTGCTGAAGTCAAGGTAGACAACATCCCTGGTTGAGCTTGTTCAAGCAAGTGTTTTGCTGAGGTCGGTCTGTTGTGGGCACAGCAACGTCTAACAGAAGCATAGTGCTAAACAGGCAGGAACTTAGATGTGACAAAAGCTTGAAACTCAAGTCAAAAGAATTTCAAAATCACGTGCATGAAAAGCGGTCTGCAGGAAATAACCGTACTTAGCAGCTTACGGCTACTCATTTCCATCTCATCTAAAAAAAAAAGGGGGCCTGAAAGGTGCTGCCTCGATCTGCATAGTAGGAAGAGGAAGCTATCTCTGTTGGGTTTCTTTGAACTGATGCCCACTTCAGAAAGCAAAAAAAAAAAAAACCCAATGATTATTCTTAGAATCATAGAATCACAGAGTGGTTAGAGTTGGAAGGGACCTTAAAGATCGTCAAGTTTCAATCCCCCTGCCCTAGGCAGGGACACCTCCCACAGACCAGGTTGCTCAAAGTTCCATCCAGCCTGGCCTTGAACCCCTCCAGGCATGGAGCATCCACAGTTTGTCTGGGCAACCTGGGCCAGTGTCTCACCACCCTCATGGGAAAGAATTTCTTTCTGGTATCTAATGTAAATCTCCCCTCTTTCAATTTAAAACCGTTACCCCTTGTCCTGTCACTGCAATTCCTGACAAAGAGTCCCTCCCCAGCTCTCCTGTAGCTCCCTTCAGATATTGGA
>JAHREE010000344.1:691029-814277 GCA_033628505.1 Tringa tobata | reverse complement strand
GCCTGGACCGGGGGCGACGAGGGGTCCCGGGTGTCTCCCGGGGCAGCCCTTCGCTTCCCAGCCGGCTTCTCTCTGGCGGCAGCCGTTAGAGAGGGGGCGGGTGGTGTCCCCCGGGGTGGCTGCAGCCCCGCTGGACCTGAGCGAGGCGGGTGTGCGGTGGGGGAGCCTCCGTCAAGATGAGGGGTGCCCGTGGCCTGGCAGCCGGGTAAGGCCCTGGCGTGGTGTGGGGCTGCGCCCCGCCATGAGCTCCCTTCGCTCTCCCTTCCTGGCGAGGGCGAGCCCTGAATGAGTCAAAGGCTTCTATCCGTGAAACAGAATTTTAAATTAAGTTGTTCGTGGTGGGGAGCTACTGATTTGCCGGTAAGCATTGACATTGTTACTTCACAAAGATGGGTGCCTTAAATGAAAGTGCTAGGCTGGAGGTAGTTCCCCTTCTCCCAGGGTGACTTTGGTTGGTGGTTGTCTGGTCCCACCAGACCTGGGCTGGTTCGGGTTGCTGGGACAGGGTGCAGCTGGATATCCCCAGGGATGGAGACCCGAGCCTTTCCAGGAGCTGATTCCAGTGACTGATAGCCCTTGTGGCCAAAAAATAGGTTTTTGCGATATCTAATCGATGCTTTTGTTCTTGGGGTCTGTGTCCTCTTACTACACGTGTCTAGGAGTAGTTTTTCTCTCTATCTGGCCACCAATAAAGTCACCCCCTTGCCTTCTCTGCATTGGACTGCATCAAGATGGTTCGTTCGTCCTCTACTGGCATGCGTGAGCTCCCAGGCCCCAGTCCTTGTGCTGGCTCTCTGCTGGGCTGCCTCCAGTTTTTCTTCCTTGTCTTGGGCAGCCCGCAGCAGGGCACAGCCCATAGGAGGCAGTCTTATAAATGTCGAGTGGAAGGATATAATCCTGTGCCCAACAGAACAGGACCTCAGTTTATGTCAAAGTGCGCAAAACTTTGGTATCAATAGCTAGACAGAAACAAATATGTTGTTAGCGTTGAGAACATGGGCATTACAAATTTCTTTTTTCTGCCAGAAAATTCTGAGAATTTTCTAGGCACATACTGATAAACTTAATTAAATCGAGGTTAAGATGCACTTCGTATGTCGCATGCCTGTTCGCAGGTTCCCAGTGCAAACCTGCTGCATTGTGTTCAGAGTGGGGACTTGGTGCAGTCAAGGAGAAATGTAGGCCAGCTAGATTGAGAGCTGGAAGTAAGCACGAGCCTTCTGTACCTCATAGCTGCTGTATCGGTGTCAGTTCTGGAAATCCTTTTATACTATATCTGAAAAGTAGAGGAAGCATTGCTGTCTTGGGTTTATTTTTAATAACGAAGCAGTCAAAGACGTTTCTTACCTAGGTTACTGATAATTACTTAATGCGTATGAATCCACGTTGCTTGATGGCCTGTGGTGGATATGGTGGTTTGAGCAACCTCCTGATTTTCTTTTTGCCATATGAATTTGCCCAACAGGAGGCCAGTTGGGGTTATGTAGCTTAACTTTGAGGCATAACAGGTGCATTAGAAGGAAGTGCGATAGGTTTTCTAGTGACCTTTGAAGCAGCTGTGCTGACAGGCCGCTTGTTACACAACAAAACTCTGTTGGTTGAATGGGGAGTGTATATTTAAGCTAACTAGCCTGAGCAGTTTATGGAAAATACCTGTTCTGCATTTGTTCACATGGGTGTGACTTGACATTGCTTTCTGTGTCATACATCTATGTCATTCTGATGATCCCATGATGTCTTTGGATGATAACTGAGAGAAGGATTACTTTTCATAGGTTTTCTTTTTGTATGTCACATCCTTTATTTGTCACAATGATGGCAGCAGTGGCCTCACAGTGCTCCGCCAGTGTTTACCATCACATAATATTCAGACTCAGCCCTTCCTTTTCTAAATGTTTATTATCCCTGAACAATTGCAATCTTGCTTTACCAGTATTGAAGGTTTTCTGTACCAAAACCATATGTGATTGTAACTTGAAAAGCTCTTTCTCTGAAATTGTATGGAGCCTAATTAACACATTTTTAAAACACTTGCAGAATAAGCTAATCTTCTAACTATGTAGCAGTTTTACTTGTTGTCAGCCTTGTTTCTGAACTCTTTAATGATTTTGAATGCCTCATTCAACCCTTTCACAACTCATTGATCTGTTAGGGTGCCTAACAGATTGTGGCGTGCTGACACTGGATTTTTCTGGGAACGCTTTTGAATTATATGTTGCTTAGGCTTCCTACATGGAAGGTAGATCAAGGACCCTACAATATTAAATTGAAATGCAGCCCAGGCTTGAGACTTTACAGTCTAGTGGATGTGTGTGTTTTACCCCTATTGTTAAAAGTTGCTTGATGGACTAACAGGGACAGTTTTACTAACACAAATATAAGAACTAGTTCGTTTCATAGAAAGGTGTAGTATGTATGTAAGCCAGGGTATTGTTCAGGTTAGATTATGGCAGGCAAGTCAACAATGCTGGGATTTATTCACCACAACAGCTCTTTATATTAATTTCTGTCACTGTCTGCCAACAGTGTATGGGTTTCTACAGACCATGATGAAATTGAGAAGGTTGCAAAGCAGTTTGGCGCTCAAGTTCATCGCAGAAGCCCTGAAGTTTCTCAAGACTCCTCAACTTCTTTAGAAGCTATCAGAGAGTTTCTTAATCATCATCATGGTAAATCAGTAGTAAAATATGCTGAGCTTTTATGTTGTAACCCAGAGGGATCATGTACTTATTATTTAGAAAAATAAGTAAAGCCTTTACTTAGTAAGTAAAGCCTAGAAGGATTCTTCTTTTCTTCGGTGGCATCCACTCATACCACACTTTGCAGTTGTGTGTATTAAAAATGTTCATTGTTTCATAAATGCTTGTTTGTTTTTCTTTAGAGGTTGATATTGTAGGAAATATTCAAGCAACATCTCCCTGTTTGCATCCCAGTGATCTTATAAAAGTGGCAGATCTGATCCAGAAGGAGGGGTTTGATTCTGTCTTCTCTGTTGTGAGACGGCACCAATTTAGATGGAGCGAGGTAAAAAAAGGAGGTAATATTTCGTTGTTTCTGGTTACAGTTATACTTAACAATTTTTTTTTTTCCAAATGGTTTGTTTTCATACCCATGGTATTTACATTAGGAAGTGATATCAGTGGCAAGGGAGTTCTTGGAGACGTGTGAGCTTAGAAATTCCTTTTAAGTAGTGCTGTGATACTATGTTGCTCAGCCTTTCTGTAATTGTTTTGTAGAAATGATAAGGTATTGAAAATCACAATGTTACTAACTTGTCCAGGCTCAAAATATAGCTCCCCAAGTCTTTACATGTTAACGTCTTCTTGGTGGGTATTCATGTGCATGTAGCTATGACACTGAGGTCCTGTCTTTTAACAAGGAAGGTGTTTGTTTTTACTATGCAGTATCTAACAAATTGCAAATAATGTGAGGTAAAGTCGTAGTGAAGATAGGATGGCAACTTCTTAGCCTGGAGACTTAGGTTTTGTTTCAGCCTGCTAATTTAGTTTCTGACTTATGTCAAATTGAAAACTGTCTTTGAGTCATGAAGACTAACTCATGTTAATGAGCTCATACAGAAGAACATGACTATTTATCCCAAGAAAATACACCTCTCGGCTACAGTTGCCAAGATAACTAAAGATGGAACTCTTTACTTACAAATAAAGATTGTACCTTGTTGTAGCTATAGAAGTACCTTTTGTCCTTGTATGAAGAACTATTTCACACATTGTCTATGTTGGTTTTGGGTTTGTGATTAAAGCAGAAATGTTTGCTTCTTTTTCTGAAAATGGTTAATCCAGACACTGCCACATCGTTATTTTTATTTTTCAAAACCAAATGTGTTGCTCAAACATTACAATTATTTTGCTGAGATGGAAAAAAAATTAATCTGAAGCATTTTATATGGGTTTACAAAGCATCTGGCTGTAAAAGAGCTTGCGAAATAAATTAAGCTTGATGTTAAGAGTTAAGTTGGAAGAATAATTAGGCCTTTGTTTAGAATAAACATAATTTGAACATTGTCATCGTTCCTCATAGGAAGAGAAATAATGTGACACAATTTGTTCGTAAGGTATAAGAGGAGTATTGAAATCATGGATAGCAGTTTTGGGTTCTGTGGCTTGCATTTTTGACAACCAAGTTAAAGTCCAGTTCACATCTTGAGATGCTAGAATGGACATCTGTGAAAGGCTAAATCTTATTTGGATATACTGTGTGACTTTCTGAAGTCATCGTGTGCCACCTAGACTCTATAGGTTGATTATTAAAATAAAAAAGCCTCAAGGCCTACCTAAAAGAGCAAATAGTTCTTTAGTATGAGATGACATCTAAGTCTTTTAATGTGGTGAGAGATAAAGAATCATTCAGTTGCAAGAAGTATATGTGAGGAGAACAAGGAACACAGTGTGCAAACATTAGCAGCTTAAGGGTAAACGTAAGTAGCCTTTCAGGAATGTGGTGTTTCAGATGACAGTGATTCGCAGGAGCATTATACAATTTAGTATTGTACTTCTTTTTTTTTTTTTTTTTTCAGGCAGCTTCAAAATACTGATTATGTTAAAAGAATTTTATATCTTCCTGTGTATTTCTGTTGTTTCTTCTGCATTAAGATTTAATACTAATGCACCCTGAAGGCAAAAGGTGCCTCTCTCTGACTGGAAATGTTTACTTCATTGAGCACAAAGCTCTAGTGTATTTATGAAATACAAGGTGTGTATATATACTAAAGCCTCAGGATGTTTCGGGTGTTTGAGAATGCCCTTTAACTTTTTCGTCGTTACTAGATCATGAGACCGTGTGAATTTTAGCTCCTTTGTGCATGTGAATTTGGTTGACATCAGAACAGAAGTCTCTGGTCCTTGGTTCATTTCTGGTGCACGCACTACTGGCTTTGATAACAATATGGGGGTTTATGGGTCTGTGTTTGTTCAAAGATACTAGCTTGTTTATTTTTGGACACTGATTAAACCGCTTACAAAATATAATGTGTATTCTTAAATAGGAAGTATTTTGGGAAAGTGCCAAGATGTTTTCACAGGCAAAATTTCTTCTCGTATGCTCTTTTTTCACCTTCCAGATTTCAGATTGGTCCTCTCAGATCTCAGAGTTCATTCAGGGCATTCCTGGGTTTAGGTGTAGGTAACTGAATGGTTTTCTTGGTGTTTACCCTCACTGTGAGTTAAACCCCTTCCTATCATGTACTAGGAGAGTAGGGAAGGAGTACAGTATTTCTTTCACATTGGCAAGGACAGTGTAGAAGAACGTTCCCCCTACTCCTTTTAGTAACTGGTTTTGAAGCTGACAACCTCTTGTTTGGTTTTTTTTTTTTTGTTTGGTTTGTTTTTTTTAAGTTCGAATTAAAAATTTCCTTTTTGTTTGCTAGAAATCGAGTTTGTTATCCACATTCCAAGAAAAAGCAAGCAATTCAGTGATTGTTCATAAAGCTAAGCAACAAAAGGCAGTAATGAAACAAGTTGGTGACTGAATTGTGTCCTTAATTTTTCAACAGAACACTATTTAAAGAAAGTTAAGTGACTCTGGATGGGGATTCTGGAGAATTTATTTTGTCATTTTTCTCTGCTCACAGAAAACAAGATGACAGAGCCCCAAAACCTGAATCCAGCAAAACGATACCGGAGGCAAGATTGGCCTGGGGAGCTGTATGAAAATGGCTCATTTTATTTTGCCAAGAGGCATTTGATTGAGAAAGGCTACTTGCAGGTTAGCACTTCCGTTTTTCATGCTCTTTAGAATAATACATCTTTTACTCTTGTTATGGAGGGTTCTGAATTCAATAGTGTATTTGTATTTCTGATGCAGTCAGTACGAAGTAACAGCCCTTTGACCTCAGGACAGTTTGCTTATTGTGTGTAACTTAACAGTGCTAGCTGTACCTAGGGTAGCTCCAGTAACAGCATCATTCACAGCAAACAAATGTATACAAAAAATATTGAGCAGTATGTAGCTATAAGCCTAAGACAATATAAAACTGAATTTCACATCAGTTTGCCATGATCTAAGTGTGTATCTTATATTTTATTTTAGTGGAACTAAGGGTGTGGAACTGACCTTCATGCAGTGTCATAGGACTCTCATATAATCTACAGATTTGTATTCTTGGCCAGTTTAGTCTTATGCCAGTTTTGTGCTGTAACTTAAACAGTCTTTTTCTCTTTCCTGATGTCTGTGTCTCAGTGTAGTAATGCAGAGCACATGTATTTGCTTCAGCTTTTGTTTGTCTACAAGTATAATCTCTTAGTTTTCTTATGCAAGACAGGTTCTCAGTCTTAAAGAGCATTTCCACTATTTGTCAGCAGAGCTGAAAAAAAGCCCAGTGTAGGTATTTCCATATTTCTAATGGGAATACCTTACTAGGTATGTCAAGAATACCAGATTCTTATTTCTCCTTTTTATAGATACCCCATTAATGCAGAGGTACTAGCTTTAGGTCTCTATAGTTTGCACAGACCCATGTAGTGTCAGCTGGTGCTGTGTGGATAGTACAGTTGTGCTGAATTCTACAGGCTGGGCCCTCTTAGGATCAGGGCTTTTAGTTTTTTTTAATTACATTGGGGTGTGGCAGATATTTTTTCCAATTGAAATTGTATGTGTAGATAGCAAACAAAAAGTAAGCATACTCTTAGTAAGTAAATGCTAAAGATACTACTATTTTACTGTATTAAGAGACCTAGTGAAATCAGTGTGACATAATGACTATAATGCGTAACATCTTTCTTGCATGCTTTTTCTAGTTGTAAAATGAAAATACTTACTAACCATTGCCTATAGAAAGTTGTTTCAAATGCTTGGTTCTGCATCACTGGCAAAAACATCATTATTAATGATTCACTTATATTTAAGCTACTGTGACTACTATGTAACTAGATACTTAGCTCTCATTACTTGGTACTAAATTGTACAGCTTTGTATTTGTATTAACCCAAACAGAAAATGTTAATGGGTTCTATTTTATTTAGGGTGGTAAAATGGCCTACTATGAAATGCGTGCAGAGCACAGTGTGGATATTGATATAGACATTGATTGGCCTATTGCAGAGCAGAGAGTACTGAGGTAAAAACACTTTTTATTCTTATATTTCTTTGATGTTACTCATTGTTTCAAAGTGTGGTCATGTGAATTCATAATGTAAGTAATCAAAATCAAAGATAATTGGACAATTTTATTTCTGCCCATCATTTTTCCCTATCTCTGTTGAAATCATCTGAATTACCTTTTTTTTTTTTTTTTTTTTAAAAAGGAGGTTTTTTTAAGAAAAAAAGTTCACCTTGGGGAAAAGCATAAGCCCCACTATACCACAGAGATGTGTTAGCATTATCTCTGGCTTTTTCAGCTGAGTTGTCCTAGGCTTCCATGGTCTGGACCTCATTTACTGATGCCCATGACTGAGAGTGTTCATGCAGAAGGCATGAGCTTATTACATCTTGCTAGCTGCCTTTTCTTTCCAGCTACTCTGCACCTCTCTAAGCAAATAATGAGTGGAATGGAATATGTTTTCTGTGCCCTTTTCATCCTTTACTCCACTTTGGCTTTGCCCCAAATAAATGATACAGAACATAACCTCTTATGTTAAGGAAATAAATCTCATCCTAATTTTTGCATGCAGAGCGTAACTGAACTGTCTTTTGGATCGTTCTGGTTTTTTTCATTGAAGAGGGGGAATATAGTTGGAGAGTGAAGATGATGAGAAAAGACATTAGAAAAGAAAGAATTTCAAAGCTGATTCCTTTGCCTGAAGATCAGAATTGTATTTGAAATATTTGCTTTTGGAGTGTGCAAAAACTTCCACCCTAAAAAGATGACTTCTTTGTCTAGCTTTGGATATTTTGGCAAAGAGCCATTAAAAGAGGTGAAGCTGTTGGTTTGCAGTATTGATGGATGCCTGACAAATGGTCGCATTTATGTGACAGAAGATCAGAAGGAAATGGTCTCCTACGATTATAGAGATCTTGTTGGTATCGAATTATTAAAGAAAAGAGGAATCCAGGTGAGTGTTGTTCTGAAGTGTGAGGCTTTATTTATGATGTAACCTGAACATTTAAAGATTCTAAAACCCCTCAGGATAAAGGTTGAAGTTTCTTCAGAGTACATGTGATCAAGTAGCATAACACATTAATTCAGGGTTGGGACAAATAGTGTTCTTAGATCCTTTACAGGGATACAAGTGTTTTGAGAAATTTCTCAGTCTCGTTCAATCTTATTCTCTTTTATATACCTCTTGGATATGGAAGAGGAAGAAACACCCAGGCAAATTACTTGTTTCATCCTAGATCACCCATAATTGTTGCAAAGAGGGGAAATAAATCCCCACCAAACACTTTTTCTGTATATTTGTTTCAACCATAACTTATGTGCTTTGGAGTTGTAACAATTCAGTGTAAATGAAAAACTGAAACAACACAGATTTTAACGTGGCTATTATTATTATCATTGATTATTATTTCTGCTACTAAATTCTTCTGATCTGAATATTTGCTTGCATTTATGTAAAATTAGCCTCCTGGCTACTTTCTGTCTCTGCTGCCTTTGATATAGCTAGAAGAATTTTTGGGGGTACGGATTTAGGCTGCCTTCAAAGAGCCTTAATTCAGTCCTGTTGCAGATAGAGGTAGGAACAGATAAGACAAAGGTAGCTATACCCCAAGTAGACTTCTCCAGATACATTTTTGGAGTTTCTATTGTAGAGGTTTTTTTATAACAGGTTAGATGAGACATTCAAGACATACTTTGATGCAGCTGTTGCTACCTTGGGGTAGTGAAATGGAGTAGATGTTTTTTTCAAAACTCCCTCAGCTTCGTTTTCTGTGAGGCAAAAGGGGAAGGAACCTTGTAATCACTGTTTTGTTGCTTGTGGGAGCCCGTTTCCATACTTGCTGTGACTTGGAATCTTTCATTAAAAACCTCCTGATCTTTGTGCTGCACTTTATGTATTTTAGTATGTATTGCTGATATACTCCTGCTTTGGGCATCACTCCTGTTCATTCTGTACTTAAAATTGTTGCAAAGTATTTATTAGTATTTGAAAGCAATTGGGGAAGACAAGTCTGTCCACGGCTTGGACAGAAAACCTGGAGGGATTGTGACAGATTTTTAAAAATCCTGTTGCAATTATCTTCTTTTTAGCCTACATTGTACATAATTTCTGAAATTTCAAATTTGGAATGAACTATGTTCCTTCAGTGTATTTAGTGTTCCACTGATGCTCTGAAGGCCTGTAATAAATAATAAATTAACTGTAAATAAAATTATGTTATTAGATAGAGGATTAATGGAAAATACTTCATAATATTCTACTTCTACAAATATTACAGATATCTTCCTTGTGAATTCTCTTGTTCCCTACTGCGGCTTAATTAGACAATATTGACCTAGATAGTCAGCATGCCACTGTATTTTACTTGGTACGTGTTGCATTTTAAAAGACAAATATAAATTTCGTTTTTACAAAGCCTAGAGAGCAGTGTTTCACTTTCCCAAAGCAGCTTCAAGACTTTAATGTGGTTTTGGATATTAATCACTTCTGCTCTGAGTTTTGATTTAAGAAACCAGTTATTCAATATTTTTCTGATATCTGGGAGAACTTGTACGAGCAAAACTTCTGTTTGTTTTTTTAAATAAATCAACTTACATGTCTTAGATCTTTGTATGTGGAATTTACTCTAGCTTGGCTTTATTTTAATAGGTTCGACTCATCTCTGAAAGAGATTGTTCAAAAACACTGTCAGCCATGCAACTGGGATGCGTAGCAAAAGTTAGTGCAACAAATAAATTACAAGTCCTGGAGGACTGGCAAAAAGACATGGGTTTGAGCTGGAAAGAAGTCGCTTACTTGGGTCAGTTCCTTTTTCTTTTTTTTTGATAGTAAAATTTGTACAGCATACACAAATACAGACTTCATGGTGCTACTCTGCTTCGAAACATTTTGCTCTTTGTTAATACACTAAGCTTAATGGGATTGACGTGCAAATTACAGCACACAATCACCAAAAGCAGGTATGTGCTTTAAGGCTTATTAGGGTACAATCTAAATATTAAAAGCATTAATGAATCAATATCTAATTTTGGGACTTAAGGGAAGTCTTAGCTATTTTTATTATGAAATCTGGGAACACTTTTTATATTACACAAGCATGCCGTTACAGCTCAATTTTGAACTGATTCTAGTTCATTTCAGATGGATATTGTATAGATTATATTCTGAAATGAAAACAAGAAATGGACAGAATTAAAACTGAAAGCCATATGATTCTGTAGAAAACTACATTTCAGTGGCAGCTGAAGTATATAGTCCTGCAAATGCTTATTCAGTTGTTGAAACAATTTTACTACTCTTAAAAGTACCATTCCCTTGCCTGAAGATTGTGTGAAGTGTGACCAGCATTTATGTGTATCACTAAGATTTCCTGAGAACTGACTCACGTGTGCTAAATGCTATTGAGCTGCTGAGCTGAAAATTCTGGCAAGAATACAAATTTTTAAAAAAATAGATTAATACATACATAGGAAATATTAAGCTTGCTTAGTTTTTCCCCTCTGTGATCTTTTGCCTTGTCTGTCATCTTCCCCAATAGGAAATGAAGAGTCTGACGTGGAATGCTTGAAGAAAGCTGGCATGAGTGGTGTGCCTGCTGATGCTTGTGCAGTTGCTCAGAAGGCTGCTGGTTATATTTGTAAAAGCAATGGTGGCTGTGGAGCCGTCCGGGAGTTTGCAGAACACATATTCCTCTTGTTAGAAAAAGTGAACTCTGCAAGAAAGCAAATGGAAGAAACTAGTTCAGCAGGAAATAAAATGGAAGGAAATGAGAACAGCAGGAGAGGAAATAAGGAACGAATGAAAAAAGTGTAACGCAGTTGGTCAGTCCTGCTATTCTTCTCTTCTCTCTCTCTCACTAAGTTTGTGTCCCAAAGAATAGCTTATCTTTTAAGTTTTACATTGCAGTAGAGTTAAAAAGATGTTTTCCTCTAATTTAACATCCCGCTTTGATTAAAGTGCTGGTGTTCACGATTGTATGCTGATAATCATGATCATATTCATGATTATTTTAAAAGCCATTTAAGCACAATGGAAGGAATGCTAAAAAAGGTAGTGTCCTGTAAATCTACTCTTAGTCATTACACCTGTCCTACAGGAATGATGTTTCTTTATTTCATAATCGGAATATTTTCAGGGATCAGTAATTTTGCATGACTCGACGATTTGTAATTCAGACTTTCAAAAAAAATACTCTGTCAGTTTTGCTCATTTGGGTTACATTTCCTGTAGCAAATGTCAGCATGATGTTGTAGTCATGTGCTAGCTTTTTACAGGATTTGTCCCAAGTGAGGAAGAGTTTTAGCATGTGTGGGAGAGGTCAGGTGTAAAATAACTGTCAAACTTCTTCCAGTATTTTTAAAAGACAGCTCAGTTACTGTAAAACCAGTTAATATTAGTATTAGTTAAGAAAAGCACTTAAGCATGTGTTCGATTTTAAGCTCATAAATAATTAAATGGCATTTGGAATTGTGCCTCTTATCTTTGAATCTGTTTATATTGGGTTTTATTAAAGTGCTTAAATTAACGTACCCAAATGCTTTGCCATATTTGACATCTTTACTTAGCAGAAACTCCGTTTCTTTCCATGAAGGCTTTATTACAACAACTAATAAGTAAAACAAAATTAAAAAAAAAATAAAAATCTCTCATGTTTATTGTATGGAAAAGTAGCTACTGTTTGAAAAAAACAAAATGTAGTTGTTGATTGTGGGTTTATATAAAATATGTATTCAGGTTATTTTTAGCATGTTAATTTACAGCTGATGTATATGTGTGTTTGTATTTATGGAAAATACAATTTTTACCGTGTCTTGATTTAAAGAATTCAGTATCCATAAATTTTTTTAAAGCTGACACTGAAAATATACATCGGTTTTCAATCCCAGTATTTATCAGTGAGTCAAGTTCTGCATTGGGTTATGCTAAAAAATAAAAAAATACCTGTGGTACACAGGTAATTAGTGCAGAGGTGAATAATAATGGTTTGTCGTTTTGTTTCTCTGCTCAATACACACTCCCAATAGAATATCACCTGGTATATTGCCCTCTGATTAACTTTTTGTTTAGTTCTTGGTATATAGGTGATGACTACTGACGTGAACAATATTGGCTTGTCATTTTATTTGTTTCTCTGCTAAATAGACACTCCCAATGTAATATCACCTGATATACTGCTTTATGATTTTGTGTTCGCTTCCTTTTACAAAGCAAAATTTAAAATTTATTTTACCACCTATGTATAGTAATAAGGTTAACAGATGAATAGTTTACCGTACTAATCAGCTCAAAGTTATTAATAATTTAAGTATTTCCTTTCAGTGAGGTTTTAGGGTTGTGTGCTGGATAAATCCCATGGACTTTGGTAACAGAGCCACATTTTGGAAAAAACTACAGACTTTGGTATAAGTAGATTAATTTTTTAGTTATAGTCTATGTGGTAAAGCTTCAGAAGTCCAGATTGGATGAACAATTCAGGTTTGATTATGTCACGTAGAGTAAAAAGGTCACGTTTTTGGTTACTTTACTTTGTCATCATCAAGGAATTTGCTGACTTTGATTTTAGGAACAGTTTCCTGTGAGTAGATAACATTAAACAAGGTGACTGTGATGAACTTGATTTCCATTCCTTTTATGTTAGAGAAAGCAAAAATATGAGTAAGTGCAATTACAGTAGGAATATGAGTTCACAGTACTGTTTGTAGCTTATTGTTTGAATCAAGAACTCTTCTAATTTTTCAGCTGCTTGCTGAATGTGCTGCATGTACATTGGGTCTCTGCCCAAAATTTCTATACATATCAAAAATATGGAAGTGTGGGCTGGAAGAGGGGACAGTGAGGTAGATTGAAAACTGGCTGTGCGACAGGACCCAAAGGGTAATGATGAATGGAGCAGGTTCAAGCTGGATGCCTGTAACCAGTGGTGTCCCCCAGGAGTCAATACTTGGTCCAGTACTGTTCAATATATTCATCAGTGACCTGGATGAGGGGACAGAGTGTATCCTCAGCAAGTTTGCTGATGATACCAAACTGGGAGGGGTGGCTGACACCCCAGAGGGCCGTGCTGCCATCCAGCGGGATCTGGACAGGCTGGAGAGCTGGGCAAGGAAGAACCTCATGAGGTTCAACAGGGAGAAGTGTAGGGTCCTGCACCTGGGAAAGAAGAATGTTAGGCATCAATACAGGTTAGGCATGGACCTGCTGGGGACAAGCTCCGAAGAAAAGGATCTGGGGGTCCTGGTGGACAATAAAATGACAATGAGCAAACAGTGTGCTCTTGTAGCCAGGAGGGCCAACGGAATCCTGGGCTGCATAGGGAAGAGTGTGGCCAGCAGGTCAAGGGAGGTCATTCTGCCCCTCTACTCTGCGCTGGTGAGGCCACAACTGGAATACTGTGTCCAGTTCTGGGCTCCCCAGTTCAAGAGGGATAGGGAACTACTGGAAAGAGTCCAGCGTAGGGCTACAAAGATGATTCGAGGACTGGAGCATCTCCCTTATGAGGAGAGGCTGAGAGAGCTGGGACTCTTTAGTCTGGAGAAGAGAAGGCTGAGGGGAGACCTTATTAATGTTTACAAGTTCCTAAAGGGTGGGTTGAAGGAGGATGGAGCTGGACTCTTTCCAGTGGTTCCCAGTGACAGGACGAGGGGCAACAGGCACAGGCTGGAACATGGGAAGTTCCACTCCAACCTGAGGAAGAACTTCTTTGGGGTGAGGGTGACGGAGCCCTGGAACAGGCTGCCCAGGGAGGTTGTGGAGTCCCCTTCTTTGGAGATTTTCAAGACCCACCTGGATGCAGTCCTGAGTGGCATTATCTGACATGATCTGGGTGGTCCTGCTTTAGCAGGGGAGTTGGACTAGATGATCTCTATGGTCCCTTCCAACTCTAAAAATTCAGTGAAATTCAGTGAAAAATAAATGCAGAAGCACTTTTGTGAGCATTGATAACAAGCAGAAAGAAATGGTAGCTGGTATGTAAGTCTTTTCCCTTTGACAGATTCTTATTTAGAAAAACATGGTATAATCTCAAATTGGATATGTAGGAAGCATGTGAGAAATAAAAGAGCTCTAGAGACTATTTACAAAATAAAGCCTGTTTTAGGATATGAGAGATGCATGATAGGTTCGCCTTTGTATTTCCTAAAGCTCAAGGGAACGCCTAACTATAAACTAGAGTAACATGAGGGATGTCTTGATTTTATAGAAGATCCTCAATCATATGAAGGGTTTAGGGGTCACAGAGGCAGAGATAGCGAGGATAACGAACAGTTACCTTAAAGGGGAAATCCTAGGCCCCAGGCAAACTTCAAAAGTGTAGTATCTTTGACTAATGTCTGTTGTTTCAGTACATATCCTGGCACCATGATTGCCTTTCATTAGAGGTGTGTAGTTCACTCAGACTAGATTTCAGTGGTGATTTTTGTTATACTGGGCTAATTTTGGAATGTGAGTGCTTATTTTTTACTTTAGACTGCCAAGTATACTCCAGAAAAGATCTTAGATAATGTGGGCTATTTTATCATAATTTTGTGAAACTGAAAGATGTAAACAATGTAATAATTTTTAATAAGCTATTATGAAAAAAATAGCTGATTACCTGAAATATGAAATAAAGTTTTAAATAAAACTTCTGAGTAGAGAATGGTTCTGGGGTGACTTGTGATGAATTTCTATACTGTGAATCATACACTTCCAAGTTCATGTGCCACATGAATGGATCGTACCTGGTGAAGGCAGACAAATTTAATGCCCAACTTAATCACATGCACACAGAATCAGTTACTGAAAATCTTCATCTTGATCTGGTCTTGGAGGCAAATCTTGAGTGTTTTGTGTGGCTGGTTATACTCTCTTAAATAAACTTCTTCACTTGCCTTTGTTTCATGTTTTCAAATAGCTGGTTTTACAGTGCTGTGTGCTTTGTGCCTGTGTTTGTGAAAAGATGGGATTCATCTCTCTGTTTTTGAGCTGTCAAAGCCAACCCAGTGTTTCTGTAGAAGGATAATCTTGTAAATTGAGCAGAACATCTTGAGAATTACTTGGCAGGTTGTTCTCAGAAAGAACTCCCATTTTGATTAGGCCTTGAGATCTCTACTGCCTTTGCCTCTTTAATGGCTTTTGCCAGGATTGTTGAAGAGAGGGGAGGATAGACAGTAGCGTATTGTCATTACATTTGCTGACTTTGGCACAAGGTTAGCCCTTCACCTACTTCTGACTCCATTAATTTATTTTAACTGATCTGTGTCCTATTCAATATATGTTACTGTCCAGTTCTGTGCTATTTCTTGTAGGGTGATCCAACGTGTGCTGACCTTAGTTCATTTCAAATCAGTATGAATCATGTAGAACTTGGCCTTTTGAGATCAGAGATATTTTATAATACTACATAATTTCAAGTTCAAGTACTTTTAAACTTTGAGCACACATTAGTTAACTAGTGTTTCCAGAGCCCAGGTGGGGAGGTGGTTTTTTTTTTTAAAAAAATTATATTTTCTATTAGTATTCTCTTAAAACACTATTTCCTGTTTCCAGAAATAACTCCAAATGAGACTAGTTACACCCAGCAGGACTAATTATCCTAAATGTCAGTGGTATAAGAGCAATAATAAGGTATGTCTGTGGAAGAAAAACACTGTTATGCATGAACCTGTTGCATAAATGAGTTAGAAAAACTTGTCACTAATGCACTTGTCTGAAAAATCCTTGGATGGTAGGTTTGTTTCTCGTTCGTAGACAGTTTTGCCTCTCCCCATTTCTGATCCTAGGTACTTTTATGTATGTGGTTCTGCTTTAATAGAGCTCACCATTGCTAGAGGTGCTGGAGGAAAGAGAAACATTTGGGAGCAGTCCTTCCTATTCTATAGCAGTTTCCCCTGCCTCTGTAGCGTTACAGACTGCTTCCCCTAAAAGCGTTGTCTTTATTTTCTTTTTGCAGATGGAAGGATTTTTTAATTGTTCATAAAATGTGTTAAAGGGAATAAGCAGTGAGCAATATGGAAGCAATGTTACCAGATTATTCAGGTTAATAAAGAGCAGGGCTGATGAAAGTGAATAGATATTGTGTGAACCAGCGAAGGCAGGACCCAGGAATAACCACAAAAACCTGGATGAAATGCAAAGAGTAAATTTATTTTTGTTTCCTCGCCAGCCTGGGGATCCCTGAAGCAGCACCCCGGAAGAGGCACACAAGTGGCGACACAGGCACCGCGGAGCTCAGTCCATGCTGGAAGATCAGCAAACCTGCTGGTTTTGCCTGTATTGCAGGGATTAATGCATGCATGATTTACCACTGTGTACCACATCTTTCCAACAGCAGGGCAGGAATCTCAAGCGTGTTCAATAGGGTGCCTCTGAGTCTATCACAAGAGTATGTTATCTCAACACATGTTCTATTTGTCCAACATACAAGGCCAAACAACAGTTAATATGATATGTGTGTTTTTTGACACCCCAGCTGCAAGTCACTCAGGTGTGTTTACAACCTCCTCGCCAATCTTTTGTTATCTTCCCACAGATATCTATAACATGATGAGCTTAATAGAAAAACAATCCTGATGTCATATATAAAAGATACCCATTTATACTGACCAGTTCTAATCCAGAAACATATCTGTTGATTTGAAGTGTGTGCTAGCAGTTAAAGAAGCAAACTGAAATTTAGGAATTATTAGGAAAAGTGCACAGAACAAAAAGGATAAAAGTAATTATTCCACTGTATAAAATCAGTGATTTGGATGTATCATGAATACTGCCTGTTTTGTTTCTTACATGTTAAAAAGACTGTTGCATTCGAAAGGTTAGTGGGAGGATAAAATGGATGTTCAAAGAAATCAGGTTCAGTGTACGCAACAGCCAAGTAAGAATTCTTCACTTTGAAAGAAGGACGACTGAAGGGAGTTGTGTTAGGTATCTGTAAGACTGAGAGGGAGAGGGATCTAGGGAAAGACCACTGAGGAAACTAGCAGAGACCAAAAGCAAGCAGATGGCTGAGGAATATAATTTGCCGTGTGATATTTGGCAGTGCTTTCCAGCTTTCCTGTGGCCTCAAAACATTTGCAGCTCATGGATTTCCAAAGCTGGACATGACTTACAGACATTTAATAAACCTCGGCACACTTAAAACAGCCTTTGTTCCATGAGTCTGACACCTGATGTGGTTCCTCTGGTTCTGAACTTGGGTTTCTTCCTCTTGTTTCTTGTACAGGAAATACCCAAGCGCATTTTTATCTATATTTCATGATATATATCAGTGGTTCATTCTAAAATGTCAATGTGTAGCTCTGACACAGTGAGGAGTAGGACATGGCATTACTATTACTGATAGGAATTAATCATCTAATCTTAAAAAACACTCATTGAAAATGGGGCAAAAGGGCACACAGAACCTTTGCAAGTGTAAGAGCATGATGACATCAGCTGAATTGGCATCCATTGGTCATAAATACCAGTGGTATGTTGCTTAGAAAGTTCTTGGACAAAATCTAGTTGGAGGTTGGGAGAATATTCAAGAAAGTATCACCTGCTTGTCCTGTTTGTTCACATACTCTTGCAGACAAGTTTCTGGGCTAAATTGATGTGTATCTGAGAGTGGAAATGCAGAAATAGTCTCTCCAGGGGTGTAACTTTTAACTAAGGCTGTGGTTGTACAACTGTTTATTGCCTGTACAGTCCACTTAAGAGTTTGACTACCTTTATTGAGCCACCTTTTTTTCCATCTTGTCCACAGCAACAGGATCTCAAGTTGGAAGGGGAAGAGTCACCAGTCCGTGACTCTTCTGATCCGTGATGCCCAGCTGAAGCGTTGAGATTGATGAGGTGAAGCCCGGTCTAAAAAGCTTGAGAATGGGATGAAGTAATCTGATCTAGACCAATATGAAATCCCCCCATTCACTTGACTTAATGAACATAAAGATTCCTTCAGCGTGTTTATAATGATCTGCCTTTGGATTCATTTGATTCTAGAAATGCTTCCCTGTGTTTTTGTAAAGGAGTTGGAGCTACACATGCACCAGGCTGGAACGTGAAGGGGTTTTGTGGGCAGTACTTCTGAAAACTTGCAAACAAGCCCCGATCCTGACTCCCCACATTATATTAACATCCTTGTGTCTTTGTGCACTCCCACTGTAAAAAAAAAAACCAGGGCTGTCTGCAAAGCCATGCTGCTTTTTACTTCTTGCTCGTGCATGTGTCATACACTGCCAGGTTTTTACCATCGTGTCGTTGAGTACCTTGCAGCTCATAAGAGTGAGGCTCCCCGGGTTTCTTATTTGTTTGTTTAAAGAAAGCACGTGTTTGATTTGTAATGATAGCCAAGATATTTCGGGTGGTTGCAGGGTAAAATTGCAGGCAGTGCATGGCAATGTAGACAACAACAGCTCATTGTGCACCTTGCAGTGCATCTGTACTGATGCCCCTGCTGAGAAGGAGCTCAAGTTCTGGGCTGCTTCAGTGAAGGTGCTGTCGTTGGTGATAGCTTAGATAGTACAGAGATACACGAGCTAGCTTTAAATTGCGTTTCACTCCCCTGCCAATGAAGTCCTGCTGTACCTTTTTGGTTGTTTTTTTTCTTATTGTAATGCAGGTAAATCCTTAATTTAGCCAGTAGGCAATGCTGTAGACTGATTAATTTCTCATCCCTCTTAAGTAGCTAGGCAACCAACTGCAGCCTGAGCAGCACAACGATACCTGTTGGATGAGGTCTAAGAAGTTTACCAAGCTCACAAATGGCAGAGAACAACAAACCACGGTTATCCTTTGTTCTAGTGCAAGGCTTTGCAGGCAGAAAAGGAAAATCTGCCTTTGTTACTCCTAAGCATGGCGTCAGTGTGTGTTTACATGTGGATGCCATCATCTGTCCCATTATCCTGTCTACTGTGGCTGCTAGTAGATTCTCAGTGGTGTGGATTGATCATTCCCAGGTACCTCCTTGTAGGCATCGGCAGTCAGAAATGAAGGAGTTCATAAGCATCAGGACTGTCCCTAGGTCCCCAGAGACAGACCTGCTCCCCTCAAACCTGTGTCTGATGCCCTTCAGAGTCTGCTGCTGCTTTTGAGCCTCACAGCATCCTCCAAAAATGAATGCCCAACCTTTGTGCAGAGCTTTGCGGTTAAAATGCTGCGGTCAATAGATGTCACTGAAGAACAAACATTTCTGTTCCTTTCAGAGGCAGCGCTGCTGTTCCCTGGCAGAGATCCTGGATGGCTGCAGAGTGTGCACCAGAGTGGGCATGTCTCTGGTGCCATGGGGTTTTGGTTCGTTCCCAAAACGGCTCTTTCTCCACTTGGCACTGGCTCTCGGGACCGGTTTGGAAAGAGGCCAGGAAGAGGCACGGTCATGTAACTTGTGGCTTCAGGCTTTTTTGTCGCTGAGTTTTTCACTCAAGCAGCTGCCAGGTGCTCCTGCTGGCTCCCTGTTTGGGGCTGTGAGGAGGTCCTCTCTGCTTGACCTTGACCTTGACAAGCCTCTTCCTTGGAAACCCAGGAAGGGCAATGTCTCACCACACACCCTCACGATTTCTCACTGTTCTTTCCTACCCTGTCCTTTCCTCTGTGGTACGCGGGACAGGGAGACAGATTCAGGAAAAGGGGAGAACTGTCTCCTATCAGAGTTAATAGAGAAGCCACTGCAGAATTGTCTCTCATGGTTGCTGGTCCCTTGAAAGAAGGTAGCTTGTGGTCACCTGTGAGGCTGGAAACAGTGAAAGAGTGATATGGCCTCTCAGTCCTTTTTCCCCTTTCTGAACGTGGTCCTTCGGTGATTGCCTTCACGCCTGCACTCAGCCCTTGCTGTCAGGCTTGGTTCCTCCTGTCCCATCCTCACTGGGTCTTTGCAGCAGGAGTGCCCTTTGCTCTTTGTCTGTGGGCTGGTACTGTCTTGGCTCATCATGGATCAAGCCCCACAGAAATTCCCTCTGATCCTCCATGTTTACTTTTCCAGCAGGCGGATGGTCACAAGGGAACCCCTGTCTTGATCCCCTGAGCATCCCTGCTCTGCTTAGACGCAGTGCAGAAATCCACTGAGTGATCTCCTGCCCCAAGTCTTCTCTATTTTCCTGTGACTTCTGGCTTCAAGGATTACCAGAACCAGCTCAGATCCTTTCCCCTCCCTGCTCTTCCCCCCTCGCCTCTCCAGAATCACTTGCATTTTCTACAAGGCGTTCCTGAAGCTATTCAGAGAATTTTTTTCCGAATTGTTTTCCTCCAAGACACTGCTTTAAGCATCGAATTCATTGCATCAGAATTAATGTGACTTAAAGTCAGGTTGCTAGGATGTTTACCCGAGCACCCTTTTTTTTTTCATTTTGAGAGCTACTTTAGAAGACAGTTGTATGATGTTTTCAGGGAAGAGGTCCAAAAAAGGTCTGTATGAAGGTTTTCAGGGAATTCCAGGAATTAAGGCCTGGAATTTGCTTGTTGCTCTCACAAGAGTTCTTGCTCTCTTTTTCACCTGACCAAAGGGCCAGGTAAGCCTGGGTAGGAAGCAATGCAGGCTAACTTCAACGAGAGCAGGCAGAAGCCTCGCGTCTCAGCTCTGATGGCACAAATGTTTAATGCTATCCTCTCTAATTAAATCAATCTTGCGAAGAACCCTTACTCAGGATGCTGGACTATATTACCTGAGTAGGAAAGCAGTTATTGTAACCATTTACATGTAACAGAGATTCCACAAAGCTTTGTTTCTTCCAAATCTGGTATTGCTGTGGTCTAGGTGCATTTTGGACCAGTGCTTTTATATTTCGTAGGGTTGAAATTTCTCTTTCTGGAAGTTTTAACTGCCATAGAAAAAAAAAGACAGAAAAATGGTGAGGGGAAGAGACATAGTTACAACATCTGACTATGGGAGTTTTGAAAATTTTTGAACGTCTCCATGACATGCCAAAATGACTTGTGGAGCCAAATGGACAATTCTTTGAAAAATTCGGTTTGAATTCCCCTGCTACAGTTGTAGGAAGGGGAGGGGGAGTAGCAGCACAGTGCGGAGGGCAAGAGAAAAGAGGATGAAAGAGATGGTAGGGCGTAGCAATGGCTGGGAGACCCTGGTTGCCAGTAACTACCATCATACACCCCCATCCTTTGGTAACAGTGCCCAGCCTGGCTTTCTGGACCTCTGACATAGGCAAGTTTTCTAGGCTGTCCATAGCTGCACTGGGCTGTGCCGGTGCCTTGGATGGACCTGCTACCCCATGGTTTCATTAGCAGAAACCACTTTATTTCTCGGGCTGTTACTCACTGCCATCCAGGTGCTGCACTCTGCCTTGGGTGCAGCTGCATTGCGTAAAGCTTGAGTAAAGCTGGAATTAGAGATTAAAAGTGCGAATGCCGTGCGAGTACAGAATCACAGAATGATATGGGGTTGGAAGGGACCTCTGGAGATCATCTAGTCCAACCCCCTGCCAGAGCAGGTCCACCCAGAGCAGGTTGCACAGGAACGTGTCCAGGTGCGGTTTGAATGTCTCCAGAGAAGGAGACTCCACCACCTCCCTGGGCAGCCTTTTCCAGGGCTCTGCCACCCTCAAAGTGAAGAAGTTCCTCCTCATGTTTAGGTGGAACTTCTTACATTCAAGTTTGTGCCCATTTCCTCTTGTCCTGTCCCTGGGCAACTCTGAAAAAAGACCGGCCTCATCCTCTTGACACCCACACGAAGTGGGTGTACAAAGTAGACCTACTACCTAGTACAAAGTGTTACTGGGAGGACCTTTATATTAAAAGTCCATTTCACTCCGCAGTGCGGTGCTAGAGGTCAAAAAGCTGGCAAAACACTCGGTACCTCATGTTGTAACGCTCTCCCTAACTGTAACGCCAGTTCAGGACTGTATGCTTTAAGCTCCTCATTGGTCCAGGTGGTGTCCTCACTCTGTCCCTTCACACACAGTTTCATATTGTGTGGACACATACAAAAGTTGCTTACAGCAGTCTTCTTAATGCAGCTAATAAGCTTCGTTTGCCCAAGGACCCTTTGGCTTTTCTCCATACTCCAAGGGCTAGAAAAAATAAATCTTTAAGTAAAATGTTCAAGCACCTTCATTAGCTGATCTCTTGTCGTTTATTAATAGTGGAAGAATGGCAACTGAAAGGAAGGCAATGGTGGTTCGTGGCATGTTAGAGGGAGAGCGATTTTAGTGTCAGAAGAGCAAAGCAACACCAGGATACTTCTAGTTTCCAGATGGGTCATTTGCATAAAACAGAGCTCAGGGCAGCATCTCCTTGAAATTGTGTTGGATTGGTAAATGGCAAGGGGCTGCAGTCGAACAGGCTTTTTTCTGATTTCTTTGGCACGTAACTTCTATATCATTTGTGCAGGTGCAAAATCGGTAGGTATTGATGTCAGCTTACGCCAGCAAGGTATGAAATGTAAGGGCTGTGTGGCTGGAGAGGGAGCATTGATGTTCACTGAAGGTAAGGCCATGCCTCAAGTCTTCAGAGACCACACACCCAGAGATAAGCTCTCCTTACAGATGTGTGCCTTCAGAGCACGCAGGAGTCAAAGCGGAATTGCTCATCTGCATGAGTTTCTTTTCAATCAGCTTTTGCCATGTGTTTTTTTCTGCCAGCTCATGCCTTGGAATTGTATGGTTGGGGAGAACTAGTGTGGGGAGATGTCCTGGTTTGAGGTAAAACAGAACTAATTTTCTGGTCAGTAATTTCACTTTTTTAGCTGGACTTCTTCTAACTAAACTCTGAAATTAACAGCATATTGTTCAGAAACTGTTCACTCCCACAATGATAAGACCTGATTATACCAAGGAGTGGTGTGCAGAGAAGCCCTTGCTTATACTTATTGCTATAACAACTGAGGTCAGCTAATCTTGTTATTTGCCCCCTTGGAGGGTCAGAAACAGAAAAGCGTAGAGGGGTCCCACCTGCAGGGAGGAGCAGACAAGAGAGGTGACCCAAACCAGACCAACAGTGTATTCCATCCCTTCTGCCTCATGCTCAGTGTTAAAGCCAAGGGATCAAAGGGTCAACTTACTTTCTTCAGTGATCAACGTCCGAGGAGGACCCTGTCTGTTCATCTGCCTTTGATCCCAACCTGTGCATTCCTGAATCCAGCTCTGGAATCCAGCTCCTGTCCATCTCCGAGTCCAGTCTGGGACTTTCCCCTGTGCCTGCTGGTGACGTGACCGTCATCCTAGGAGCTTGATATGGTTTTGTATATACTGCATACTTTTTTTCCCTTTTTAAATTTTTCTTATTATTTATTGTTTCATTTATTTATTAATATTTTCATCAGTTTGTTTTTTTTCTAAACTCTTTATCTCTTCCTCTCCTCTCTTTTTCTTAGAGGAGGGAGGGGCCATCTGTCGTTCTGGTTAGTCAATCAAGTCAAAACCACAACAGGAGAAGAGTCCCTAAAGCTAGCCTACAAAGCAAATTGAAGGTAAGGACACATCACGGAATAAATCAGAAGAAAAATCTTCACTAGAAGAGTCCCACAGACATGGACACGGACAGCTAATTCTTGGAAAATCTGTCTTACCAAGGCAAGGTAAATAAATAAGTGTTCAGATGAAACAGTCTCTGGGTAGCGGTTTGTTTGCCAGGGTGGAACAGTTAAGTTGTATTGCACAAGGACTGTGAAGTAAAATGGATCTCTTCAAACAACTGGAAACATTCATTTTGCAGGAAGAAAGTCAAATGAAAAAAACCTACTTTTATATTTCACCAACGTACAATGCAGAATTTACATGGATTTATATCAATTGCATTTAAAACACAAACACTATACAGCACCTAACCCAGAAATAAGTTACATCAAAGAACTACATATTATTAAAAAAAAGACAAAACATTTTATAAACAAACTTCAGATCTTAAAATACACAGCTGCAGTTTTCAACTTCAGTATCAATAGCAAAGTCTGATAAGATAGGCACTTTCTAAATCATGCTAGATCGGGGGAGACTGTCTGCGGTCAAATCCTTGGTCATTTTCTTATGATATGTTTTCAGATATTTTATATATTTAGATTCTTATGGGTTTGGGTTTTGCTTTTTTCTCAACATCTTAGGTAAAATTCCTAAATCAAATCTAAGTCCTTACTAGAGCAAAAAATTCTAGTATTCATTCTAGTAAGGATTCATATCCTTACTAGAGCAAAAAATAAATAATTTATAAAGTAAATTTGGTTGTAGAAAAATGGGTCTGACACCTGACTCTGTCAAACCATATACATCTGCCCACTGAAAACTGAGTTCATCTCTGGCATTGTGTCAGAATTTTCCTGTCCTCAAAATCTCACGTTTACAGTCCTTTCTATTGGGAAGATTGTAAACTGAACGTGAGCTCCCGTTTAGGATCTCCCACCAATTGCTCTGTCTGTGATTATTGATAACTGTGTATTTTTCTTCACACGGAGTCAAAATTCATAGGTGAGACTTTTTGCCATTTTGCTGAGCTTCATTTTCTCATTAAATACCTCCTCAAACCTTCGATTCTGTTTTGGAGTGAAATGGTTCTTCCAGTCACCAACAGCACCTAGAGAAGTAGGAGCAGAAAAAGAACAGTGAGGCTACCAATATACAGTGCAGAAAATGATCTAAAGGCAGCCCAGTCCTATAAATGTTGCAGTCGGCACAAATTATTGATATATTATTCACCATAGTCTCTGCGGTAAGTCATGATCATGCATAATTATTTTATTGGTCTGGGGAGGGTCTGATTGAAGCAGCTTTATGGATCGTCATCCATAAAGGCTGTTAAACCCTTAGCCTCAGACTTGATTAGTACCAGCAACACTAAGCGGTACACAAAGAGCAGCAGGTTTCCTAGATGGAATTAGAGCTCTTGGTCATCTCAGCGGGGAGGCCTCTTGCCACACCTTAGATTTATGCAGTTAAAGGTCTCCATCTGGGCTCTTTCATGGTCAGCAGAGGAAATGGTTACTTCCTGGCTGATACCTGTCTCATCCTAGTCAACATCTAGAACTCATCGAATGAATGTGCCCCAAAAGCACTGTGTCAAACCTGTCTCCACTCATTAAAGGCGACTCCTAAAAAGGGAGCCCAGAATGACCCGATCGATGAATCCCGCCCTCATATCCCCTCCTAACCTTAGGGCTTTCTATGAATGAGATGTCCCACTACTTAAGTGGGCAGTTAGTTACTTCTGGGTGACCGTGCATACTCATGTTCCATAGAGTGTTTCAAGTGTTAGCGTTTGAGCAAACAGGAAATTGTTCTTTAAACTGACATACTTTAATGAGGCAATGCTTACCGTTTCCCCTCACGTGCATCCTCTAAAGACGCTGTGTCCTAAAACTGCTGACTAAAATAGCATTCCGGAGAGCAAGGAAAAGAAAAGAGAGCATGAAGAATAATCTATACATATAAATCTTCTGTAAAGTGTCTGAAACCAGCTAAAACCCTGGGGTTTGCATAGGAACTACTTGAAAGTGAAACTGTTAGGATTTTTCCAATTTTTCAACATATCTTCATCAAAATTCACTGACTTAGGGAAGCGTATCTGAATTTTTTCATTTCGTTGGTTTTTACTGACATTGTATTTTGGCATTTGCTTCAGCTAGTCGGTAAAAACATTCTGAAGTAGCAAAAGGTACTGTTTCCCTCTTTATTAATTGAAACAACACTTAAACTGTCAATTACTGTTCAAAACTTAACTAAGCAAAAATAATCAAACATGATGGTTTTGATTTACTTATTATCCAAATTGGAGGAAGCTTCTGAAATGTCAGGAGCAAGAAGACAGCTTCTGCAGGTATTTTAAAGTCACATGTGAGCTAAGCAGTGTTGAAGATTTTACTGCAGATTCCAGCTTGGCCAAGGTCTGAAGGCTACCTGTGGGGCCATCAGGTGATAAAGTCATATATTCTTTTGTTGTTGTCATTGTCAGCATATTCCTTTTTCAGGAACATTTCAGTAAGATAAGAGGTGGTATGGAAGATAAAGGCTACAGGCAGTCTCCTTTGGATGGAATGTGTCTCGCTCTCTCTCATTCTAGTAAACTAAGTGACCTTCACAGGAGATAGCAGAGGGGACATGTTGTAAAAGACTGAGGTGGTCAACTTTTAGATAAAAAAAAAGGACAGATAAAGAGTAATAAAGAGTAATGCTTTGCGACCCTTTCCTTTTAGCTCAAAAGCTCCCACAGAGCAATTCTTGTCAGACTGTTGTTCAGATTCCTCCATGCTTCTCTAGTATAAGTTTGCATTTGCAACCAGAGAATTTCCAAAGAAAGTGATTATTAAGGTGGCTTCAAACCGAAGGATCCTGTCACTGCTTCCCAGGGCTGACCTAAAGCAGCATTACAGGGTGGGAAAGACCCAGACTGTGGCCTCTGACTGGGTTCCAGCTCCTGATGAGTTAGGCATGGCCCAGGGAACTTACCTTTTCGGAAAATCAGCTTCCTGTTGGATGTCAGCGCACAAACAGTGTGACTGGGATTGCTGTTTTCCTTTTCTGTGTCGCTCTTCATCTCTGAGAATGAGGACTTCTTGCAGATGTCTTGGATCTCATTGTCACTGACGTTTAAACCCAGGAATAGGCTAATTTCATTCACAATCTTAGGGAGATCCTAAGGCACAAGGAAAATAAAGCTTTTATGTTTCTAAGTTGATTATCAGACTTTAAGTTGATACGAAAAAGATCCTTTTTATTACATATCACATTTGTCATACGTTCATTTGCTTTCAAACATGTCATCAGATTGTGCAGCTGACAGGTACAGGAAACCTGATTCCCCTCTTATCCACACTTACACAAATGAGTAAATGCTGAGTATGTAATACCAAATACAGTTACATTGCCAATTTTACTCCTAGTTCAGGGAAAATATTCTCCTGTCTCTCAGAATTATTTAATTGGGAACAGAGAAATACTCAAAACTCAGCTTCTGTGTAAGTAGCTTTCTCATTGGGGTGCTAAAACTGGAGATCCAACAAGTCATTCAGTATCCAAAATGGCTAGCTCATATTCCTCATAGTGGATTTTTTTTTTTTCCAAAAAATGAACAAAATACATTTTAATGGAATTACTAGAAAGTGTTCTATTTACCAAAAAAAATTCACTTTAAGCTGTTTTGTTGGTATTTGAGGTTTTTGCTTAGTAATTTTCTTTCATAAAATATGTTTTCCTATGACCACTGTCTCCAGCCTCTAATTTTCTTCTTTATTGGGAGCGTAAGTCTTACTGACCATGAGTAGTTCTGTTGTCTTACTCCACTTCCTGAAAATTTCACCTGAAATGTCAGGCAGAGCAGCTTAATGTGTGGTCCTCAGCAGATGTTCTTGGTTGTTCTTTCCATAGGACCAAGAACAAGGAACTTAAAATTCTTCCTGTAGCCCTGGGAAAATCATGTAATATGTGTCCCACTCGTGCATCTATGAAATGCAACTCACACAGGATTTCATATTTATATAACTTGGGCGGTCAGAATTAGCTCCTTGATATAAAGTTCTATGCAAATATAAAATATGCCCAGAGACATGAATTCACATTTTCCTTCTTTCTCTTTCTTCATTATAAATTGCTCTTTGATATTTTTATGGTTAATTTAAAAGTAATGCATTCTGAAATAAGAGCAGAGAGCATTTTTACCTTCTTCATGTCTTCGTAGAACAAAAACAGGATGTTTTTGTCATTTTCGTGTTCTTCCCAACTTAGGAAATGATCAAACCAGGATCCGCAGACGACTGAAAAGAAAACCCATGTTAAAGAGATTCATGTAAACTTTATTCATAAATATCTCAGACTATATCTCACACATCTGGGGGAATGATCCCTTCTTAGTGTGTACTCCATATGAATCTAAAATGGATTAAATTCTTTTTGTGAAGTGACTCAAACTCACAGCCCAAAGAGGCTACCGTTCTTGTTTGAATTTGGTCTTGTATCGGCAATGCAGATACTGTTCTGAGATATGAGTCTGTGGCGGAAATAGGCTCCAAATCTAAGGAGAGGCCAACAATGAGGGAAAATGGCCTAACAAGCTCTGAGCATCTCAGCACATCTCTGCAGGTCTGTGGTCACAGCCAGAGATACGATCGCTTCACTGGGAAGCGCAATGAGTCCATTAAACAGAGCACACTGTTGTTAGCTCTATTCTGTCCCAGCAGGGGGGAATCAGTGTTATTTTTAAAAGTCAAAGAATTATGTAAAGAAGTTACTATGCGAATACATCATTTGGCCAACACCACAGATGATATGCTTGACTCAAGAGTACTTGTTTTGTGTGAATGCTCCTTTTGCTGAACCATGGGAGGAGAGCTGAATTTTGGCATTCTTTTAAAGAGCAAAATTCTGACCCTTCTGGTTGAAAGACAGGACAGACTGCATTGAAAGATGAGTTGAAAGACTCCTGCAGGGAGAAGAGAAGAAGCTTGGACAGAGCAACCACAGTCAGCATTCTCCAGAGCCGTGACTGCTTTAAAACTTCCTCCAGAAAAAGTATAGTATCGTAACAGACATAATTTTGGTTGCAAACTTTGAGTTTAATTAAGTATTTTTCTGAATGCTCCAGTCTGTAGCTGCCTCCTGCACTGGAGGGCATGTGTGCTCCATGGTATGCAATTAAACCCTGCTGAACTGGTCAAACACACTGGTGGTGTGGCCAACAATAGCATAGAATAGCCCCATTGACTTCAGGGTTACAGCATACAGCCTCGGAGACTCCAGGGGCAGCATCACAGTTGTCTCTGTGTGTCCTGCCCCTTGTTCTGAACTGAGATTAGCTCTGCAGGACTACTACAAGATCTGAATCAAGCAGCACAAACTTTCTGTGTTTCTACTAAGAGCTTTTCTCTGTGCATCACCTCTTACATAAATTTCTGTTGTAACCAACATAGTTATCTTTTTATGCCATGCGTAAGCACACAGAAAATAGAAGGTGGCTACTAATTTACAGATACATGGGAGATGCTTCTATAATTTAATATAATTCTCTTTTCTTGTTTTTCACTATTGTATGTTCAGAGTTGATACTAAACAAGCCGAGATCCTGCAAGTCACTGAAGTGCCTTAGGACTGCTCTGAACTAGGAACACAAGACCTGAGCCAAAGCTCACACAAGCCAGTAGACAAATTGACTTCTGGAGCTCCGATATAAGCCCACAATGACTGCAATGGCACTTTACTTTCAGTTTTCAAGCTGATCTGTCATTGTTGCCATTGTCGTCACTATGGTTGTATAGCAGGAACACATGGCCTCAAAGGAGTAATAAAACACTAAAAATGGGAGTGGATAACTAGAACATGGTCCTGTTGTCAGCTTCCATGCCACCACGGCCACTCATAAAAAAAAAAAATCTCACTCTTGTCCTTGGTCTTTGGACCCTGCTACTAAGACAACACATCAGGCTGAGTGTGTGCAGGAGGGCTTTATGAAGACATGTAGACTCCCTTTGAAAGGCCACCCAAGGCTGTCTTCAAGATTAGAGGAGGGACTAACCCTGCAGGCATTGCTCTCAGTGCAGCCTGGGGACGGTCTCCCCATGTGCCCCATTTCCTGCACTTTGGCACAGCAGTGAAGCCACATAGAGCTGGCTGAGCACCTTCAGACAGAGTACATGCCCCACCAGCCTGCTGGCCAAGGTGAGGAGCTGGCTGCGGTGAGCTCAGCTGCCCTTACATCTGCTTAGACGGAGCTGTATATGCGTACCTCCTCTACCACAGTTTAAACATGAAGTAGTCTGGTACTGCGGTTTGCAAGACAAAGTTGGAAAAGTTTCAACACAAGCAAACCTGCGTCAGAATCAACAAGCCATCAGGCATTTCAGAGTGTTTGTGGGAAGAAAAGAAACCAGTAACTTGTCTGTCAGAAAATGTTTTCCAACAAATATGTCAAAGAACAGCAAAAACCTGCAGTTGTGTTGAAATAATGCAGATGCTTATCAAAACGTTCCCTGTCTCTTGCAGGGCTGAAGATAGCATCCTATTGTTTGCTCTTGTTTAGATTGGTATTAGAATTTCTCCTGAAAAAAAGCCAACTAAAACCATATAATAAGGCATTTTTACACAGTTCACGTTTCTTAACTCCTTCTGTGCATAATAAACTAATGTAAGCTGCCAGGAGAAAATATAACATTTATCCTTACCATCTCCTTTTAAGAATAATTCAAAGAAAGCAGTCCAGGTGTCTACAGTGGGAAGGTTTGGGTTATCTCTGTAGTAATGATACATGGAAACTGCGGTATCTTTTGGATTTCTGCTGATGTAGATCATCTGTAAATAAATATTTATGTCATTAATGTCATAAATATATTGTTATTAATGACAATATCCTGCCTTTATTTTAGAGGAGCTCTGTGCGTAAATGTAGCATTTTCACGGACAGTTTGCAACAGCAAAACCCTTTCCTTTAGGATTTCTCTGTCTGTCACCATGCCATTAAAATAGAAAAGTATTTGTCCCTAATTAGGCAGAGTCATTAGTGGTTAGTAAACAGTTCCATGTGGACAGAGGTGCGCTTGCTACAGCTGAGTAATGTTTATGCTTTATCAAAGAGGCTGTGTTAATTTTAACTCATGAGTCACTATACTATCTCATATATCTGACATATGAAACCATTTAACTCATTAACATTCACAGGACACGTGCAAAACATAAATCCTGGGCTTTTGTTCAAATTGGCCTTGTCCCAAAATTCTGGATCTGAACTTCTAACCTAAAACCTGATGCCAGGAGTGTTTAAAGATCCCCATACTAACACGGGAGGAACCCAAAACTGTGATCTGAATCTGCCTTGCACATTTGATTTCTCCTCTGTTTGCAAAATATGTCTTTGGGTCTTCAGAAATCTTCAACAGGAGGGGCAGAATACTGCCACCCCTAGAACAGCCTATAAGTATCCATAACTATTTTGTAAGCCACTGCTCCAACCACTAGGAAATGGGGCCACGAGAACACCCCCCCATCCCTAATTACATATTTCTGATTGAAAGATGCTGATGTTGTATTTTGTGTGGTATCTGGTGTACAAATCACCCCATGGGAGCTGTGGGGCAGGACCAGAAGAATTCAATCCCTAGCCCAAGTCTCTGTTCATGCTGCCTTCAACTCCTGGTCATCTGTATCTCCAAAATTCACAGAAACCCACTTATGGAAACTGTAAATAATTTCAAAATTATTAAGGGACAACAAGACAAAATAGATTCTTAATAGACACTCAACATATATTGGTTTTGTATCTTTTTGCCTTACCTTGCATTTTTTTTTCTTAAAACTTGGAGGTAACATATTGTAGTCTAAGTGTGTTGGGATGATTCTCTGTGATGAGAGTTTATTCAGTTCCTCCAATTTGGAAATATCTCCAAATTCAATGGGAGATGTTAGTGTAACTTGAGTATTGTAAAGCTTTGTTATAACTCCTGCAAGCCAGTGAGTGCCTACAGAAAAGTAATTTTAAAAAAGGAAAAAATGAAAATTCGTTACTGAGAAAAATCTGGGGAATGTGCATTTTGTATAAGGAAACAGTTTGCTAGAGCACAAGTGATACTCCTAATTCCCCAGATTCAAGAAACTTTACATAACTGAATAAACCCGTTGGCTCCAAATGCATAAATATTGGAAAAATTAGGGCTAAAGCTGAAGTATAAAATAACTTTGTGACAAGTGGTAATATTGGTACGAAAACAATCTCATTTGATAAATTGCTTGTCAGTTGAGAGGTGGTTGTATTATTTTTATTTATTTCAGAATAACCTGGGGGTTTTTTTCCTCATACAGACTTGAGTCTGTGTATTTAGAAAGTACTGATTGAGCTTCCTCTTTGATGTGTGATTGAAGTGGGGGGAGACGGCATAAGTAATTAATAAATCTACAGCCAAGAGCCATACAAATAACTTAATACAACTCTTGATTTGCTCATAATTGAATGTAGAAAGTCCTCAGAAAAATCCTTCAAGTACAGATTTTGCTTACAAGAAATACATATTTATTTGCTTTCCAATGTGAAAAGAACCAAAATTATTTTCAAGTCAAGAATCAAAATTTAGATAAATTGCCCACATTTTTTTTTGTATTTTGAACACTTACTAACAGAATAATATACTCACATACTTAAGCATCCTTCCCTGTTTCTTGTACACAGACCTTCGCTAACATGTTTAAGCAGACAATGTGAAACAAACAATTAAGATTTCTTGCAATGTAAAAGTAGAACTTACCAGATTTGGGATAGGAAACCAAAAGGACGTCATCTTCTCTAGCATCAAAAGTATCCAAAGACTTTAAAAGTTCTGGAGAAGATCTGGTGGTAAAGAGAATCCCCTTAAACACATGAATGAGTTCTGCTTCACTGGACATGGTTGCTTAAGTCTTGGATTCCTGCAAATCAGATAACAGTGAAATGACAAGAGGATTTAAGAGTCACTTCTAAGTCAGATGGTTCAAAGTGACAAATTGAGATGAAGCAAGACAAACCTCATGCTTATATACTTTGCAAAATGCCACGGAGTCATATCAGATATTGATCTGTCCACGTAATCAATAAGGTCAACTGAAATATTAGAGAAAACTTAATACATAACTGAAATGCAGAGTCATGAATAATTATGTGTCATATGTCATTTATTAGCTCTCCAGATAAATGAGGTGATAGTCAAAATGTATTAATTTTGGAAAATTACAAAAATGAACATTATATTTTGCCTTAAAATATGCCTAATATGATTATTCTATAAGTTATACTTTGTTGGAAGCTCTTTTTAGCTTCCAAGATAAAAGCTACATCTTAACATACTTTCATGAACACAAACCCAATGTCTTATTTTATGTGAATGAAATATTTTTGGTTTCCTTTTACAAAATATACAACTGCCTGAATTTTCAAATGTGCAAATCCATTCCAAATGCTTTAATTCTGTGATGTTAAGGAACTATTTTTTTTTAAACATTTTATAGTTTCAGCCTAAGGCACCTTAAAAGCAGAGGCACAATGATTTTTTAAGCTGCCATGTATCTCCATAAGAGGAGTACCAGCAACAAAAATCACAGATTTAATATAGATATTTGACATTGGCTTGAGTCCTGCATGTTTCATGACTTGAAACATGAAGATTTGAAGTACTTGAAGATTTTTAAATCTTTCCTCAGACTCATCAAAATAAGTGTCGCTTGCAGGAAAAGGGCAGTTCTCAATTATTTATCTGTTTTGAAATGTACTTTTTGAAAAAATTTGTGAGAATCATTATTAATGTTTTTCAAACTGAAAGCTCCACTTTTGTTTTAAAGTGACATTAAGCAATGTCAATGCATCATAGTAAAATAAATAACTTAGTGTTGAATCAAAATGTTTTGGAATGATTAATATTTTCAATTTTCTTTTCAATGGCCATGACTTAATTTATTCATTTTACTTTTTTTTCTCAAATATCTAGTGACTTCACTATTTCTGTTGAAAAGCTTCTGCAGCTTTCAGCTGTAGAAATTGTATTCAGCTGAGGCCCTTCGAGGTCTTCAACTCAACTGGAGAACTTGCATGCAAATCTTATTTTAAAATAAAGCAGTCCTTCAGGAATTTCACAGGTTTACTGAGGTCACAGTTCTTTTTCTGTTATTTATAATAACTTACGCTTGGTTGTGGGAGCCTAGTACCAAATTTGCCCTCCATGACCCATGGTAAGAAGTTAATGATTAGAGTTGCCCTTTCAAGAAACAACTGAGCAGTTAAGATTACTCACACGAAGTAAGGACAGTTACCAGCTTCAGTTCTTCCTTCTTTCTAATTCATTCCCCAGGAAAAACAGCGTAGTAAGACTGATTGCTCCTCACTCCTTTCTTTTCTTTGCAGTAATTCCTGCCTACCAGTCAAAGAGAAATGAAATCATAAAGCCTAGGTCTTCTCACCTGTGTTTCCTATAAAATCACCCTTAAATCGCTACCCCCTGCAAAATGTGCCCTATGCCATCAGTAAACTCCAAGTTCCAGTTACACAGGGCCAGGTGGGCATCAAAATCATTGGAAATATGCTCTTGAGAGATGTTCCCTATCACTAGGAATGAGAGGAGACGGGGGAGTCTTTGCAGAGTCACTGAGGGTACAAGAAACACATGGACACTGATACCCAGACAGGAGTTGGGGGATTTCTCAGTGGTGAGGAGCTCAACATTTTCCTCTTCCTCCCAGTCCGAGAACCTAAGCCATGACTAAATATATTAAGGTGTAATTCCTTAAAAATCTATCCTCTGTCAACAGATTTCAGTTTGATTACTTCGGGTACACAAAGTAAGTTTGGACTCTTCTTTCTGTAATATCCTGAACATCCGTATTAGTCTGAATACAGAGATTTCTAAGATTTATTTTGCAGTCATAATTCCAGCCATTTGCGCAAGCTAATAAAACTGTATTACCTTAACCTAGCAAAAATAATCTTATTGCAAAATGCGTTGCATATTTGTTACACCTTTTCTCTTTCATTTCTTCCTGCATTCTTACCATCTTTTGAGTCAGCACATTAGCCTAATCTGATCACTAATTAATCTGATCATTAATTAATCTTTCACAAGGTGTAAAACAAAAGCAATGCACTAGCAAAGAAAATTCTAATTCTCTTAACTCATCTCAATTACTTTTTATGTTAGCTTCTTTTTTCAGCATGCATAATGTTAAACCAAGGGAATCAAACTGAAATTGCTCCTCTTCAAATGCCACCTGTACTTGGAAAATAGAGACCATCCCTGCTGAGTTGGAAGATTTAGCATCAGAGGTTTGCCCTCATTGTCAAACAGGACAATAAGCAGTGACTACATCACTCTCATTTGATGAAGATATATTAAAATCTCCAAGCTCTTTTTTCAATTACTATGGCTGTTCTTTTGATGAAATGTGAAAGTGAAGAGCAACAGAAAAACAATGCAGCTGGCCAGTATCATGCACCTTAATGTAGAAATAATGCTTTATTCATTTTTGAGACAGAAGTCTAGAGGTGTACTTTTTGTGCTGGGCATTGTGCCACCAGTTAATTTTAAATCAGTAGATTTATTGATTCAAAAATAATTTCTAAATAACCACAAAATTAGATTTACCATACTTATTTTCTACTTAGTGAACAGAAGCCAGTCCCACCATTAAGGCATATTTCTACTGACCAGCAAGAAATATAAGTCAGTGTAATATATATTCCTTCTGTTATAAATGTATAGATTAAGCTGTGGCCAACAGTAGTGCTTATGTGGTTCCTGATCTCTCAGTTTTGAGCTCTGGAATGTGAAGATCCTGCTTTTAAATAATAATAAATACCAGTTCTATTCAGTCTGAAATTCCTAAAATGATAATAATGCGTGCTATTATCTTCTGAAGCTGAGCAAATGAAGTTTTCCTTCTGGTCTGAAGATGCGCTCTTATAGGGCTGACAAGATTCATTCTGACTGCCTGTTGCTGGTAGCTCTGTTATTGTCTTATTGATAGACGAGTTTCGCATCTCATTTCTCCCCGTGGTTATTGCACTATTCCCACACCATTATGTGCCATTGAGCTATTAGTACTAGTGTCTTTGCTGACTGATGGTTCTTGCTGCTGTGTAGGCACATCACAGGCAGCAGTTTATTAGAGGGCATCAAATCAGGCCTTTAATCAGGTTTCAGCTCTCCTTCTGCTGACTCTCTCTCTCTTTTCCTTTCCTCAACACCTGTGAAAGATGAAAGACCCCCTACCCTTTCTGATGTGAGTGAGGTAATGAGAGGTGTACATCCAAAGATGTACAAGACAACTATAATTTGTCTGGAGCACTTGGAGGGTAGCTAAGTCTCCCAGCCTATTTATATGTGAGCAGGTTCATGTCATTATATTGGTACTGCCCCAAATACGTAGAGTTAACTATGCAGCAAATAAGAAAATGATGAATATTTTAAATTTGGGGACCACTATAAAAACCCAGGAGAATAAGAAACATTGATAAATACATTTTTCAAAACAGCAGGATTATACTAGAGAAACCCCTTAAATGACCCCATTTTTTGGCTCGTTAGGTTTACTCTACAAACCATTAATATGCAAGCAAATTTCGAGAGAACAAAGTATTTAAACCATTTAGAACTGTCTTCTTGTCATACACTGGTAATATAAATGGTGCTTTACTGGGATACAGGATCACAGGCATGATGATGTCGTGCTTGAAAGGAACAAGATACATTTGGGACCTGTTTCTCATATGGAACATAAGTCCTGTGGTCTGGGATGATTATTTATAGTGTATCACCTACTCTCTGGCATGCGCAGGAAGCATTTCAGACAAAATCACAGGGAAATCTTAAATGCATCTGCAACATGACAGATGATTGGCTATATTGGTTGTATTAATAAACCAAAACTGAGAGCAGCCACGTGACAAGACAAATAACATGATATTTTTACTAGTGATCTCTTCAGGAGTTACACGACTGCTGAATTCACAATCTACTAACGACAAAATCGTTTGCAGCATCTGTTATGTATAAGACAATCAACAAAAAAACTGTCAGGCAAATATTTGCAACTTGGGTGGGAACACAAAATTGTCAAAATAGACGAGGTTCCCTGAATGGCTAACCCATTCCAGCTCTTTCTGAATAGTGTTACACCTGCTGGGACAAATACTCCTCTCACGTCTGCTTCTGCAAATTTTATTATCCTCTCTTGGCCCATTGTGTTTAAACAAACCAAAGAAAAAATGGGAAGTGAAATGATCATCTAAGCAACGTTATTTGCCACAGGTCTGAATTAGTTTCTGGAGGATGCTGCAGCTGCTACCTAGAAGATCAATCACTTGACTTTCAACAGATTTGACAGCTATAAATATTCTAGATGCAGACTCTGGCAGGCTCAGATTAGTCTCCTTATAAGTCATCACACATCAGTGCAAGCTTAGGATAATTGCCTTAGTTGGCATTTGCAAGGGAATAAGGCAAAAATTTTCCTATATGGGTAAGTGAATATATTTGGAAAAGAAAAAATAAAGAAAAACCATTTAAATTTTGGAAAGTAAAAATGCAAATATCTGAGTTAGTGCTTCTGACATAATAGAGCAAAAGACGCTACAGGGAGATCAGACTCAAAATTCCAGATTCCTTGCTCTGGAGAGTTATGCTGCTATTAATTTTGTTTGTTTATTTGCTTGTTTTTAGGGGCGTTTGTTTTCTTGCTTCTCTGAAACACAATAAAACCTTTTTGAAAAGCCAATTGATCAACCGTACTAGTCAGATTTGCAAAACAGAAGTGTCTTCCAAAGCCTATTGAAATCAAAAGAAAGTTCCTCATGTAATCTTGTCCAATGTAAATCTGGTCCAATGTAAATATAGCACTGTTTTCCTTTTTTTGGAGACTATCCCATATAATTAGCTGACTAGAGCAGTCCAGTCCCTTGGGTATTCAACCCAAATAGGCTTAGATCTCTTCCCGCAAAATAATATATCACGGAATCACAGAATTGTTGGAGTTGGAAGGGACGTTCTAGACATCATCTAGTCCACTTCCCTGCCAAAGCAAGGTTGCCCAGAGCACATCACTCAGGAGCATCCAGGCGGGGCTTGAAAATCTCCAGAGAAGGGGACTCCACACCCTCCCTGGGCAGCCTCTTCCAGGGCTCTGCCACCCTCACCCCAAAGAAGTTCTTCCTCAGATTGGAGTGGAAATTCCCATGTTCCAGCTTGTGCCCGTTGCTCCTCGTCCTATTGCTGGGAAACCAGTGAAAAGAGTCCAGCTCCATCCTCCTTCAACCTACCCTTTAGGTACTTGTCAGCATTGATAAGGTCTCCCCTCAGCCTTCTGTTCTCCAGGCTAAAGAGCCCCAGCTCTCAGCCTTTCCTCATCAGGGAGATGCTCCAATCCCTCCATCATCTCTGTTGCCCTACGCTGGACTCTCTCCAGCAGTTCCCCGTCTCTCTTGAATTGGGGAGCCCAGAACTAGAGGAAGGATTCCAGTTTTGGCCTCACCAGTGCAGAGCAGAGGGGGAGAGTGACCTCCCTCCATCTACTGGCCACGCTCTTTCCTACGCAGCAGAGTATTCCATTGGCCCTCTTGGCCAGAAAGGCACATTGCTCGCTCATGGTCAGTTTACTATCCACCGGGACCCCCAGATCCTTCTCCTCAGAAGTGCTTTCCAGCAGGTCCATCTCTATCCTATATTGGTGTCTGGCATTCCATCTACATCATTTACTATGTTGAAAACCATCCTAAAGAGTACAAAGCAGACCAAGACATGCCACCTTGAAACATTTTCATGAAACCCTTTTCTACAGCCCTCTTCATGAAGAATTTCTATTGAAATTTGTCAAAGTGATGAAGAATTGCATGGTTTGGCCTACAAAGCATTATCTGAAGGGGATCTTATTTCCAGTAGAAATCCTTCAAAGCTTCTAACTGTTCTTTTGGGGAAGAATCTAGCATTTGAGTTCTGGGAAATAACTAGGGTTGCAGAGTGGAAAAATATAGTTAGTTAAAATTTAGTGGAAAAAATAAATAAAATAAAAGTTAAAATTATAAACCTTACCTTGGTGTTTTTAATATACTTTCTAAAAAATGAACCATTACAAATTTTTCTCTGCAAAAAAATGCAGACTCCAATAAGTCACTTGCCATCAGCTGGGAGAGTTATTTTAGTCAGATGAACACTGGAAAAAAGCAACGTCCCTTCATCAGCTCCATACGAAATGGTACAGATCTTTATGTTAAGTACATCAGTCATTGTCCTACATTCCGAGGACACTTATACTGGAAAGTACATGTTTCTGTAAACCGCATGTGTTGTGATGAGGTCATATTTTTTCTAGCAGGAAAAGATATCTTCAGTTATCTAGCCAGCTCCATTAACACCTCCAGCTGTTCTGTCTGATCACTTAACACACCAGCTGTGATAGCTATGTTGTCTCACGACTTAGCACTGTGCTTTGTAAACACTGAAATCGGTGAGAAATAAGGGTGTTTGGAATTTTATCCACTATCTTATCAAACTCTACACAATCTGTGAGAAGGTATGTGAGGTTTTTTCCCTGTTGGTGATGCTGTTGCTGATTTTGTCTTTTTAGAGCTGGACTCTAATGCGAGAGAAGTCCCTGGTTCTCTGTAATTCTCTCTGTGGCCATGCGATCCCAGTGGTGCTATTTCACTCAGTTCAGAGGGAATGGGATGCTGGCACAGGACACCTTTCTTGAATTATGTGAACTAAAGCGTAATGAGGTAACAGCAGAGAGAGTCACAGATGGGTTTTACACGGTGCTTTTCATGAAGAAATGTTAAGAATATGCAGAGTCTTAAAAGGAATAGTGCCCAGATGTCTTCACTAAGTGAAGTTTCATAACAGCAGCCCTGCAGAAGCGACTGCATGTATTTAAGCAGTGACTGACAGGTGGAACTCCTCTTGTTATTAACCTGTGCTGGGTTTGAGCCAGTGATTGAGATGTTCAAATCCATTACTTCAGATATTCGGTCTTTCTGGGTGTATTTTTGGTTTGGTTTCTAGTCAGATTTGTTGCTTAAGAATTTAGTATCTCTACTTTGGCTTTGCTGATGTCTTTAGATTAAATTTCTCCTGACCTTCAGAAGCCTGTTTAATAAAGTTTTACAGAAGATTTTTTTACTGAGAGAAGAAGGATGCGATCTTTAAACAAGAGGGTATTTTGGTAGTGATTATAATCCAAGAAAATCCAAAATAATAATAACTAGAAAAAATTTAGGTGCAACAGCCTCCATTCCCCAGGTAGTTGCCTCTTAAAGACGCAAGAAGCATCTTAAAGATGTATTCATGTAGGCTTTATGCATGTCATAAAAAATATTTTTGAAGCTATGTGTGCTGTGGATTCCACTATAGGATTCCAATTGCAATTGAAGCTGCTACATGCAGCAGTCGTATATAAATGGGAGATGGTATAAAACTGGCAGAGGGTTTAAGAGCTCATAGAATCATAGAACGGTTAGAATTGGAAGGGACCTTAAGGATCGTCAAGTTCCAACCCCCTGCCCTGGGCAGGGACACCTCCCACCAGACCAGGTTGTTCAAAGCCCCATCCAGCCTGGCCTTGAACCGCTCCAGGGATGGGACAGCCACAGCTTCTCTGGGCAACCTGTTCCAGTGTCTCACCAGCTTCACTGTAAAGAATTTCTGGTATCTAATCTAAATCTCCTCTCTTTCCATTTCAAACCATTATCCCTCATCCCATCGCTACATTCCCTGATCAAGAGTCCCTCCCCATCTCTCCTGTAGCCCTGTACTGGAAGGGACGTATAAGGAATTTTCCGTATGAAGAAAAATGTGTAGGGAAAATTTATATGAAGAGGTTTATAAGGAAAAGGGAGAGCAGACAGAGGTGGGCAAGAGAATGGCAGAGAACATGCTCAGAGGACATGCAAAACAACACGAAAATTCTGAGCTGCTCAGCGTTTGCCATAGGTGAGTACAGCGTCAATGGTTAAGAGTGAAGACAAATGTGTGATTCCCATTGATATTACCAAAATGTATGAAGCTAAGTCCCCCACTGAGAGCTCCAACAGCTGGAGCTAACAACATGGATAATTTACCCTGTTTGTTTTCATTTGCTTCGGTTTCGTTGACCTACTAGAAATTTCCAATTGAAACGTCATCTCTGTGAATAGATGGAGCACTTGTGGGCACAAAAGTCAGGTGTGTTATGCCAAATCACTGCTGGAGGTTAGTCATTGTAAGCAACGGAATTACAGCAGGGAGGAACTAGACCTGGAGCAGTTAAAATGTCTATTTATACACCTGTTTCAGACAAGTGTGCATTAGGCAAAATTTCATAAGTGACGGTGCTGGTGCCATTATAGTGAAGAATGAAAAGAATAATACTGCAAATTTAACTGTATCTATGGCCACAGTCATATTTGTTTCATTAAAGTACAGCGGGATTCTCTTCCAGTTTAAAGAAGAGTAAAATCAAAATTATGGAAGGGAAATCTTCCTGTTGTCAAACTAGCTATGGTAAATAAAAGAGCATAAATATATGGTTTGTGAAAGCATGAGTGTTATTTTTCTAGGTTAGGGTTTTTCAGTTTGGGAGAAAATTATATCACAGCAGTAGTTTTGAGAATTATATTGATGCTGTAATCTGTTATTGTGAAAAGGTTGTTTTCAAATTAAGAGAAAATGAAGTCCTTCTCCTCATGTTTATATATCAAACAGCCCTGTGAGCCCCCCCACGTGTAGCTGTAAAGCTAGCAGTTTCAGTAGTCATCTCAAAGATGAATTTTCCCTTTTGAGCCGCCCTCTGCACTGGGACGACTTTTTTTTCTGAGGCACATGGCAAAAGAAGTACCTGCAATGACCGTGTGCATTGCTCAGCCTTGTGAAGGGAATGGAAAGCTTCCATTGCTTGGAAGGCTTTTGTGTGACTAGTGACTGCCGGTGCCCTCAGAGCAGCTAAATGGGCATCACAACTCCATCCCATCCGTGACACAACTTGCACAGCTCATGCCCACACTGGGGACACTGACCCAAAACAGCTGTACTGGGTTGACAGTGAGTTTGGGGCTGGCGGCCCTTGGGGCCCAGTTTTTCAGGATGCCATCATGCTATAATAGCAACCAAGAGCTTCTGACCGGGGCTGTAGCGTATTTGCTCAAACGACTGTTTGGTAGTTATCAGAGCATTTGCAAAAGCAGATGAAATTACCATTCAGAAGAAAATAAAAATTTATTTCAGGTGCAGGGCTTAATATAAATCGATATCTCCAGCTTATAAATTTCATACAGCCTTTAGAAAGTCACCCTCCAGCAACATGTATTTTCTGCAGAAGCACCGCATGGAGATAATATTTTAATGATTTTCATCTTGTTGACCATGGACCCAGAGGAGAAAGACTTATTTGCCTATTCAGACTGATTACAAAGAGATATGTAATGTAATAAATATTGATTCCTCAGCAGAAAATATTGGCAGCTTGTCCACATATCACTGTTACACTTTCGAATGCTGATCGCCACCTTTTTTTACCTTGCACGGAAGGAAATACATAGCCTATGTGAGAGACCACTAAAGATGCCAGTCTCGGAAAACAAATATCCCAGTTACACAGTCAGCAGCAAGGACACTACAATCTCCAAACCAAATGACTATTTTAGTAAAGGGGAAAGGAACTGGGTGGGGAAGTGTGATGTGGAAAATGGGAAGTGGAATAACACATACAAAAATATGTAAGCAAAAGGAGGCCATCCAAAATGACTGACGTGACAGGAAAGAAGTGCAGAAACTCGAAGACTGACCCAGCAGTTCTGCAAGGTCGCTTCTCAGAAGTGAGTGGGTGGATGGACACAGGAGAAGCATTATGACACCAAAGCCAGCTGGCAGCTGCAGAAAAGCAGGTGACAGTTTGATAAACATTTCTGAGCTTTATCAGCCACTTTGGAAGAGTGGCTGTACGTTATGTATTGTTGCAACAATATAGGCATAAATGAATGGCTTTAACCTTGAAATGGAAGCATGAAACAAAGGCTTCCTGTCACTGTGAACAAAACCAAACTTAAAGTGGACAGGAAGGAAATAATATACAGGTGAAAAAATATACAGGCAAATTACCTCTTCTGGTTCTCAGAAAATCTGAATTCTCTTCCACTGTGTATCACAACATTGCTACAAGATTTGGGGTAAGACTGGATGTCTACACAGACTTAGGTGAAGAAGTGCTGCTTTAGGAACTGATATGCCTCCAGTTCTTGGTTTGTCTTCAGTGCAAGCAAATGTCTGCCTCCAGATACGACCTTTCTCAGCAGGCTCTTGCATTCCCCCCCTCCATCTGCTGCATGTGCCTAGTAAAGCTAGGTATATTTCTCATCCTAAGGGCAGGTGAGTCTCTGATTCTCCACCTGACAATGTATTTTTATTTGCAGATTTGTAATTTTTGGAACATCAGACTGTTCCGAACGTATTCCCAGGAGGGCTGGCACTATATGTTGAGTCAGTCATGCTATCTCTGTGTAAGTTGCTAAGTAATTGTGGGTTGGCAGAGAAGAAAGAAATCAACACCAATTTATGAAAGGAATAATCAGAAGAGACGTGGATATGTAGGATAAAGAGCATTAACCATTGCTTTATAAATCTCACTACTTGCTTTTATTCTGGAACTGGAATAATTGAAGTATCAGGATATGTGGGAAATACCACATTGATGGGAACAAAGCAGTCTGTTCTCTGTCTTCCCTGCGATGCTGTTCCCAGGTGGAGAATCTTCTCAATGTTGTTGAAAACTTTAGATGTTTACATGTCTATTCTTCACCACCTCCTCTTCTGTGAAAACAATCTGTCTTGCTAGGCGGATGGAAACACTAATACGTGTTTCTTCCCAGAAGAGCCACATGACTTGTCTCAAACAGCCATGTCAATTATCTTCATAAGGGTCAGAGGTATCCGCTTTTTAAAAAACACATTTTCTTGGCTGGCACCATCCTGTTACAGTCCACTGACTGATTTGACAATGTAGGTTCTTCTCCTGTAAAAATACATTATGTTTTTAGATATACAACACAGGCAGGACTAAAGTGGAGGAACACATGTTTCTTTGAAGGCTGTTTGCTGAGAGCAATTGCTTTTACTTCCAAAATATTTGTGAGGAACTCCTCTCAAATTTATCTCACAGACTTACACAGAATGAGAAAAACAACTTTCGAAGGTAAATCTTTCAAAACCGGTATGAGATTCTTTATTCATTTGTTCAATCAATCTGAACTATTATGTTCAAAGCTGGTGGCAAGGAAGTCTTGCTGTAATTTATCACACTCGGAAGACAGGTAAGATGGATCAACATTAAAACAGAGGAGCCGCCGTCAAATCAAAACTGCAACAGTTCCAGACAAGCTCGAGTATAGTTAGCCTAGACTAGAAAATTGCTCATTTTCCTTACTGTTTGGACATGTCCATGAGCAGTTTCCCTGAGGAATCAAGGTCAGCTATCAACAAATAGGACCTTGACCATTCTGCATGAACCAGACACATCACAACTCAGATAGGAAAGATCTACCCGATTAATTGCTCTTGTTCAGAAGGCCCTGAACTTTTTCTGTTGTACACAATGTATTAATAGAGTAGAAGTCAAAAGACTGTGTTCTACATAAGAGTGGACTGCTAAGGCATCTAAGTTTCATGAGAGATAGAACAATTAACCAGAAATTAAAGAGTGCTTGGCTGTCGGTGTAGCATAGATATGAAAAGAGTGACCTTGCAAATCCTTCTTATTTTGCATCAATAGAGAAGTAAACTGTGCAGTTCCCTGTTGCCATCAGACACATATAACTCAATGATAAAAAAAACTCACTGAGGTACCCGTTGAACTGCTATTTTCAAGTTGGAATTTCTTTCTGTGCTTCTAGGAAAAGGGACATCAGCATAATTTTTCCAGACTGGTGGCAAAAGTTAACCTAATGTAACCCTGTGGGACTGTCATAGTTATTTCTCTGTAGCTTGATTTCTTCATTTCACTCAGTACGTGGCCCTCCTTCAGCTATGAATCAGTCTGAATTGCAATAGAAAACACACGGGTGACACCACTGAAGCTTGAGATTGGGTATGTATTTATTGGTTTACATATATTTTCCTCTTGTGATGACCAAGCCATAGATAGGTTTTCTCCTGTGTTTTGCAGAAAAGGGAGCCAAATAAGAGGGTATGTAGAAGACGAGGAAAAGAAATAGTTATAGCATAACAGATGACAGGAAATTAATTGTTTTCATTTCTTCTGAAGTACAGAAAATTAGCCCTGTAAAGAAACGTCATATTTCAGAATATTATAGAAACTCAAAAACAAATAAAAGACACATATTTGAATTCTAAAAATCACATTTTCTCATAAAAAAAATTTAAGTCTACAAGGAAGGCTTAATTCCCACTTTGTTAAGCACACACAGGAAGTCATCATTTCACTTGAGGTTTTGCTTCAGTCCATTCCTCTTCTGCTTCTTGCCTTCCTGTAGTAAATGTTCATGCAACACTGCAGTTCATTGTTAATCAAATATTTTCTTGTTGGGTGAGACGATTACAGTGCTGTGTCTAAGCAAAAGTACAAATACACAAAAAGTACTTTCTATGTCTGCTTAATGGCAACCTTCTCCACTGTAATTTTTTTTCAGAAGACTAAACCTTGATTGCTTTATTTACGGAGTGATTTTTCCTCATTAATGACTGAAGGACTCTTTCTCTCCGTTGCACAGTTGGGTAGCTGAAGACTAATTGAAACCCAGCCAGGAATAACCCTGTGTGGGAAGGCGTTTGTTACCACCGGGAATAAAGAAGCTGGCAGGAAGACTTGTTTTCAGATAAAGACGTAGTTATATTCTGAAGTGCATCTTGATCTACCTGTTTGAAAGCTGTAATTTTCTGCATGGGAGAAATGTCAAGAAAAGAGCATTGTACCATCTTCAGCTTCACAGCTGAGTTTCTCTGTCTGGTTACTCTTGACCAAGAAGCCAAAATTGGAAGAAAAGGACATATTCTGCATATCCATATGACGCTCCATATTTTTGTATTTATGGTACCCGGTTTGACTAACAGTTAAGGAGACTGTACAATTAAAATCTGAGTGCAAGTACTGTCAAAGGATGCAGCTGCTATAGGCAACAGATGTATCTTCAACAAATAAGCCAAGGAACCTCAACTTTCCCACTGGGGGTTCCATCTACAGTATTTATCAATTTGGTACAGCATTTGCAGCATCCTCAGCAGCTGCAAGTATTATGAAAACTGGAAATAAACTGGATAAGCCAAGAGCTCAATGCCAAGAAAACTTTAATATGCTAGAATTGCAAAAACATCAAGGTAGATATTTCCTTGCTTTCTTCAAAACTGTATGTTGGATCCAGACAGTTTTGGTCCTAGCCAAACCTGGGAACCTGAACCTCTGACCATTTGTTCTCCTGTGACCCATTTGAACTCCTTGACCTTCTCTAAGTCTAGGGATATTCCCAAGACGCTCATAACCTTTCTTCCATCTCCATCAGCTGCCAAGTGCCTCAGTCCTTCCTTAATACCTGCTTTTTAACCAAAAAAAAAAGAAGTTTCTTACCAGCTCAGCTATGAAGTCTAAAATGGTGCTGACAAAACGTTTTGCAGGGAGTGTAGTTGCAAGGTTATGTCTTAATATTTACACAAATTGAAAGTGAAAGTCACTGACGTACATATTTGTGATATGTCACGTAGTCATTGACTTGCATTGAGGGTGCTTTTCTTGACATCTGAATAGTGGAGCTTTTGTATCAGAATAGTCTACTCAGCAGTCTGAGTCTAACCTCCTACGCCTAGGAGAAAAAAAACAGAACTTCATTGAAATCATCTCAAAGAATCTCTGCTTCCCTAAAACTGCTGTCCACGAAGTCAATAAATGTGCACTGAAGGAGAAAAGAAATTAACAATGTTTAATAGCTGACCTCTATGTGGGTTGTTACAAACTACTTTAGCTGCTTGATGGACTGCAGGAAGAGTAATTTTCTGTGAGGAAACCACAGGGCAAAGAGCTTTAGGCAAAACTGTTCAACCACTAACTAAGCCAAAAAGTATCACAGCATCTTCCCTGGACAGGATTTGCTGCAAAGACACCCATTTTACTGTTGTGCTCTGGTGGGTCTAGGAATTGTGAGCCAAAAAGTTTTCAATTGTAACAGCAAATTATTCAACTGTTTGACAGTGGAGGGGAAGGAACGGTAAAATCAGAGAAAAGTACAAGGTATGAAAATATGGAAGGAAACAACAAAAAATTATTAAAGATGTTACGAACTCTTAAACAAAGAAATTTTTCTTTTTTAAGCTAAAACGTAGTCAATTTGGCAGTCTGATGATGCTTTAAATGCTTACATGTATATATCTATGAACACCTGACAAACTGCCATTGCATGTTCAATGTGAGAAAAATACAGATTGGCAAGGTATTCTGCTCCTGTTGGAGTGGTTGCAATGCCACATGCACATTGACGCAATGTCTCCTGACAGTGAAGGGACATAACAAGCCTCCTACCAATTAATGGAGCTTCTCCCACATTGGGAGAGGATGAAGTTTATTTGTTTTTCTCCTTTTAAATGCAATAATAAAGACGTATGCTAGACTTTGATGTAATGGAGACTTAAACCTAGTCTCTTTACCCGAAAGTCCATATATTGATAATTATGGAAAGTCAGATGCTTGATGGTGCTTAGCAAGTGCTAAGCTGCGTGATGCTTAAAAGGAAATATTCACTATGAACATACTCAAACATATCTGGCAGTTTCTCCACAGCCAAGATAACGTGCCAGTATAACCAACCAGTTCACCTACCACTTGTCCCTCTCCGTCTTTCTAGGTCATTACTGCCAATAAGTTGTCATAAGACGATGGTACCCTCCATACAAACTTCTGCCACATGGGTAGAGTGCACTTGACTTCATCTAGTCTTTGGATAACTGTTCAGTTCATCATATATCACTTCCAGCATGGCTAATCCCCTCAGGTACCGAGTACCTCTCTCCTTCGTAGTCCACTTGCCTGGTTGGCATAGTGCATCTTCCTTGAAGGGATAGCTTTCCTTCATTTCCGATAAGAGTCACCTCCAGAGGCTGAGAACTTCTGCACCTTTTCCAATCACTTTGTTAATGTCCCCTTCTCTAGGAAGGGATCCCAACTGCCTGGCTTCCCCACCCTCCGATTCCAAACTAACGGCCCCGTTATCCCAACATCAGAGCAGCCAGGTGACGGTCCTCACCTGGACAATGGCTGAAATCCTTTTGCGTATCTCACAGCTCACTTTCAGGGACAAAGATCAAGCGGTTACCATGTCATTCGTGGATTTTTCCTCTCCCTTCAAGAAAGAGGAGGAATCCTCCCATCGAGCAGGAGTAGCCGCAGTGCCTGTTGTGGGAGGTTGAGGAGCTGCAGTGCCTGCGGCAGAGATTGGCGTAGCCGCAATGCCTGTCTCCGGGGATGATCTCTGGGTGGTAGTCTTAAATAGTTGTTTAACCCTAAGCAAGGTCTGAATCAGATTCAGGAGACAAAACAATAGGAACATGCAGGTTTGAACACTCCAGAAGGGTACAATGAAGGAAGGTGTCTCCCCCATAGGCTGGCTGAGGAGAAAATTTGTAATTATTAATAGTTTCCGATATATGGCTCCTGAGGTACGGATACGATGGCAACATACCAGATCAATTTCATGACCAACAATTTTATCATATCATAAACCACCATTACAAAACACAGCAAAGTTATAAACTTGACCGAACTCCCAGAGGTGGTAAACAGCACCTGTTCAGAGGACAAATACAACAAGTAAAGTGTTACATAAGCACGACTCCGAGAACAAGCACAACTTTGAAAGCAAGTAAATCAACATTTTGACCAGTGACCAATGAACGCTTATGAATTTTTTTCTAACATGCTCTAGTCAGATTTATCATTATTTCCACCCGTCATGCCCCACATTGAATGCCAAAAAGGGCTGTCGTGGTGTAGCCCCAGCCAGCACCTAAACACCACACAGCTGCTTGCTCACTCCCCACCTATTCCCAGGATGGGACGGGGAGTAGAACGGGAAAAAAAGAACAAGTCATGGGTTGAGGTAAAGACAGTTTAATAGGACAGCAAAGGAAGATATAATAATAGTATATACAAAACAAGTGTTGCACAAGACAACTGCTCACCACCCGCTGATTTGGTGCTCATCCCATCCCTCAGCAGTGATCCCCCCTCTGCCAACTCCCCCAGGTTTACATACTGAGTGTGATGTCATATGGTATGAAGTATCCCTATGGGCAGTTTGAAAACAGCTCCTTGCCAGCAGAACATGGGAAACTGAAAAGCACTTAGTGGAATCACTACTTAGCAACAACTAAAGCATCAGTGCGTTACCAACATTATTCTCATACTAAGTACAAACAGCAGCACTGTACCAGCCATTCGGAAGAAAATTAACTTTCATCCCAGATGAAACAAGGACATGGCCTAATTTTAATCTTTTTCTGCATGTAAGAAATATTATAAAAGGAACTGCTGGAAAGAGTCCAGCAGAGGGCTATGAAGATGATCAAGGCACTGGAGCTCCGCTTTTCTGTTTAGCCTGGAGAAGAGAAGACCGAGAAGGGATCTCATCAGTGCTTATAAATAGCTAAAGGGCGGGTATCAAGAGGATGGCGTCAGGTTCTTTTCAACGCTGCCCAGAGACAGGATAAAAGACAAAAGTCACAAACTGGAAATTCCATTTCAACATGAGAAAAAACATCTTTACTTTTAGGGTGACAGAGTGCTGGCTGGCTGCCCAGAGATGTTGTGAATCCTCTTCTGGAGATATTCAAAGACCACCAGGAAGCATTCCTGTCCCGTCTGCTGAGGTGAACCTTCTTTGGCAGGGGGTTAAACATCTCCGAAGGCCCTTTCCAACCCCTACCATTCTGTGATTCTGTAATGAATAAAAGCCTTATGCAGATCCTGCAGTTGTGTTCAATACAACAGTGCTATACTTTCGCCTAGTGATTGTTGTAAAATCTCCTCAAGTTAATCTTTTACATATCAAAATAAAATTAGTCAGCAAGAGTTTTTCCATTAGTATACCCTATAAGCACATAAAAAAACTGACAAATTGTGTTTTACATCCATTATATTGTACCGTTTTATCACAAAGATAGAGACGTAAATGCAGTTCTGATAGTGACTCTTCCCCTGCAGTGCCTGTCTAACCTCAGACAAGAATGAAAAATATAGATGCAAGGGAAGCTGAAACTTGACCTGGAAAGCTAATGTTTACCCTGTATTTGACAAACATATTTTATATTGTATACAGATTTACTACTGAAGTAATCCTGAGGAAAGGATTGGGAAAGATGAACTATTTTGATCTCTTAAAAAATCAGGACGGATTTTAAAGAAAGCTGATGGAAAGCAATGATATTAATGAGTCTCATGTTTCAGATTTGAGCTATCATTTCCACGGAAAAATAGGCACTTTTAAAAATGATTCCTGTTATCTTCTTGTTTGGAATCAAATTTCTCCCCTTGTCATTTCTTTACTGGTATCTCTTGCTCCTTGAGCTACAAATCTCTTATTTATTCTCCCTCTAACTCTCTGGACACAGTAGTACTGTTGGCCTTCTGGGGCAGGCTCACAGCCCTTGCATCTCTACTATGAACCTGTGGCATGGTCCAGGGCAAGGATGTGAGCAGCAGAATTCTCACTTTGAATACGAGGGGAAAGGAAGGGAAGCACAAATCAGAAGATTTTGTTATGACTGAGCAGAAAAATTTAACAAAATTTGAGAAAAAGACTGGTGTCTCATCCCCAGTCAATAACAGGAGTTTCCTTTTGCCGAGTTTTCCACTTCAGAAATATGCCATCAGTCTAAATGTACATTGTAGCACTTCACTTGTTACACAAAACAAAGAGGCAAAAGTAAAAAATGATTAAAAAGAGCAAGGTGAGATCAAAGCTAGGAAAATCAAGTCACAGCATCACTGATGTTTTCCTGCTTCCTCAAAGCAGGCTGCATTCATTTTTAATTGTTGAATCTTTCCTATAGCCATCTTGATGTTAGGGAATGCATCCATTACATGCAATTCTGTGTCAGCTAATCAGTCTGTCATTTTTTAAAATAGTGGAAACTTTGCTTCAGCTATTCAGTGGTCATTATTTGGGTGGCAAATTGACACCTCTAACTTATGGGGTTTTTTCCCTATACTGATTGAATCATCTGAAAACAGAAAAAAAATAGCAAAATCAAGCTTTTACACCTGTCTTTCTAGTATAATTCTGGCGGTTAAAGTTTGGAACTTTCACTCAGTTTTAATTGCAGATTATCCAACATTCATACCTAAATAAAAATGCAGCTCTAAATATTTGGCTTATTTTAATGGCCAAATCTGATTGCTTTGAAGGTGAAGATGAGTGACAGAAAGCTTCAGAGATGAGAGCAACATGTATTCTCCTGCCCGTTTTGAAGCGTTCTCTAAAACACGGGCAAAACCAAAGGTCTTTCCACCCGTGCCACAAACGTACATACATCGGTGTGCAATGCCAGTCTTACCAAAGAGCTAGCAGTCCACGTGTACGAGCCTGTGCTCTGACTTTTCAGGATTGCTGGACACCTGAATTTGCAATAATTTCAGATTGGCTGGTGTGTTTAGAACGCAGCTCATTAGTCTCTAGACAGCATTTTTTTGAGCTTTTTTCTTTAGCTCGCAGTAGCTGCTTTTTCGGCACAGGTGGTTGTAGTACTTGCTTTCATTTATGCTTGTTACTGTGTCCAAGGAGTTAGCATAACGTGTCGCATTACTTCAGCATCTGACACGGAAGAGAAACTCCTAGTTTCTTCAAGAGCCCCGTGCTCTCTGTGGCTTTTAAAAGCATGCCCTTTTTGGTCTCTGTTTTGTCTATTTTCTAAAACTTTCTCTATTTTTCGCCCCCACACACAGCTTAAGTGACCTTCAGGTCCCTACAAACTTCTCCTATTAAAGGGGATTCAAAGACGTGAAGAGAGAAGCTGGTCCTGAAAAAAGGAGGCATGGGCGGCTTCTTCTTTCCTCATGGAATGAATGAGACCTGGGCTTCCTCTTCATTCCTCACTATCTTATAATTTTGGTGTGACTTTTCTCCGTGTCAGCATATCACAACCTTAATGTTGCTATGGTGTGGTTCCTGGCTGGTGGAGAACCTCCAGCTGCGTTCTTCATGCTGCTTGTCACCTGGACTTGCCGTTGGGTACGGACAGACAGCAGCTCCAAGTATCCTGAAATGATATGCTGACAATACTGCACTTCAGATACGCAGTATTCCCCTGAGAGCTATTTTTAGGGCAATTACTCATGAGTAATAAATGCAAAGTATGAGGATGGACGCTTGAATGAATTTCAATTATCAGGTTAAAGCTAAAGTGAGCCTGGTGGTTCATGAACACTTTGTGATCAGCGGAAACTTCCCTTTCTTCGACTGATGGGAAGAAAAGTGTCCTTCCCTTTGTACAAACTCTCTTCCCTGGGTTAGGTCCCCACGTGAGGTGAATCAGCGTGCACAGCATCCGGAGGGACCTCACTGAAATCAGCAATATTGACTTGTTAACACACAAGGAGAAGAGTGACTCAGAAGGCAACCCAAAGCATTCACTTCCATGTCCTAAGCACGACCAAATGTGCGCTGTGAATACGGATAACCGCTTTATAAAGATAACTGGCCTGAAAACTGAAGAACTCCCATGCTTCTGTCAAACATCAATTGACTTAGGCAAAAAAGTCCAGTCAAAAAGCAGTTGAATCAGGCCCAGATTCTGGCTTTTCCCTGTTGACAGCTTCATGGGGTAACAGATATCTATGCAACTAAAGGATCCAGGCTAGCACCTTGGGCTTCTAGAATTGTTGTGCTTGGAAAGAGTCCAAGATGAAAAAAGTTATACCAATACACAGCTACTGCAAAAAAAAGATAGAATTTAAGGAGCAAGACAATCATATCAAGAAGTTTGGAACCTAGCAAATCTTCTTTTTCGCCCCCTCTTTTGTTACAGAGGTTGTATTTCTGTCCTATTCTTGGTGATAATTTAAAATGACAGATTATATCCTGTGCTGGCAAAAAAATCATTGGTTTGATTTGACTTTTTTCCCAAGCAAACTCTTACAAGAGTTTTCTTTACTTCCCTGCAGGAAGTACCTCCCACTCACCCTTATACACTGCAAAGAAAATTTCATTGCAAAAATAATGAAGAGAGCTGTTCTTAAAGATTATTGAAATTATAAAGGTCCTAAAGCCTTTTTCTGAAGAGTTTATGTCAGGGAAGAAGTAAGAGGACATTTCTGCATCTCTCTGTGTGTTAACAGAGCTTTCCTTCCGAAGAAACCAGTCACAGGGTTGGGGAGGCTGTTTTTTTAAATGTAAGGGTAAGGATTTCTCAACAGACAAACAGAAGGGGGTGTGCAGCTTTAAGTGTTGCTGGTCTGTTTTCACTATAAAATATCTATAGCAGACTGTTTGGGTGATTGATCAGAGACCTGAATACGGAAGACTGGGAACTCTATCCCTTTCTGAGCAAAATAAAATAGAGATAATTTGTTTATACTGAGCCTTGTAAAAATAGTAGCTGACTGGGATTTCTTTCAGCCTCCCTTGAGGCTGTTATATTTATTATGCAGGACAGAGAGGAATGAATACCTGTCAATCACAGTGCTTGTGGCCGCCTGGGCACACTGCTGGCTCATGTTCAGCCGACAGTCCACCAACACCCCCAGGTCCTATTCTGCCAGGCAGCTCCAGCCACTCTGCCCCAAGCCCGGAGAGCCTCCCTGAGGAGAAAGACTTGGAGGTGTTGGTGAATGAGAAGCAGTGTGCACGGCCAACACCGTACTGGGCTGCATCAAGAGAATCGTGTCCAGCAGGGCGAGAGAAGTGATTCTACCCCTCTACCCTGGGCTCGTGAGATCCCACCTGGACTGCTGTATAAAGCTTTGGAGTCTTCAACACAGGATGGACATGCACCTGTTGGAACAGGTCCAGCGGAGGGCCAGGACGATGATCAGAGGGATGAAGCACCTCTGTTATGAAGACAGGCTGAGAGAGTTGGGGTTGTTCAGCCTGGAGAAGGCAAGGCTCCAGGGAGACCTCATAGCGGCCTTCCAATATCTGAAAGGATCTACAGGAGAGCTGGGGAAGGAGTCTGTCAGGAAGTGCAGTGATAGGACAAGAGGTAACGGTTTTAAATTGGAAGAGGGAAGATATAGATTAGATACCAGAAAAAAATGCTTTGCTGTGAGGGTGCTGAGACACTGGAAGAGGTTACCCAGGGAAATCATAGAGCAGAATGCCCTATGAAATTTTGCATACATGAGCTAGATGGGACAGATATCCCCAAACTTCACCCCATCTGCTCCAGCGTTCCCGGCTAGCAAATGCTCTCATGCACGCCAACGTAAACTTAGGGTGCCAGACCAAAACCATTATAAATGTAATCAGAGTTTACGCAACAAGGCCGTCTATTTGGCACCCCGGGATGAAGTTGTACATTTTCTCAGACTCTAAAGGAAAGTTCGATCTGTTATGCTGCATTGTGATTGCCCACTCCCAATCTGCCTCCCTCTCTGTGCTGTCACGGCACTGCCTGAGCTGCCCAGACCTGAAGCTGAAGGGAAGCATGTGCCTGTTAACAAGCAATGCAGAAACCAGGATGCTATTTGGACCTATGGAACCTAACAGCTTCTAAGTCTCTCCCAGAGACTGGTCCATATTTATGATGCCACAAAGGAAACCCGTGTACTTGGACATATTGAGTAAAATTGAGACTATCAAATATGATTACAGAATGGGGGAAGGCAGAAATAAAGAAAAAGGTTTAGTTAAAAGTTTATTGCTCTGACAACTATCATCAATATTTTTGTGCTGAGACCTAGTTTTTTATCATTGTGAATAGTACTTTTTCTTGTCGTTTTAATGAAATGGTTTAAGCAGACGGCATTTATTTTGTATGGCCTTTAAACAAGATTCAGAGCAATGCTGGAGGAGGGATGGCCAGAAAGTAAAATAATGTTGCCCGTTATAATCCCTTAATAAGTCAAACTGAAGGGTTCATAGTCTAATGCACAGTTGCTTATTGACATCCAATAAATACCTTGTCATATGACAATACGTGTCTTACTATTACAGAGCAACCAAAGAAGGAGCTGCTAAACACTTTTACTAATTCTTCCTTCTTGGTGTTTTTGACACAATTCCTTGTGAACAAAACTTGTGTTTTGTTTTCTCTTCCATGCCGGGTATCATTTGGGAAATCCTAGGGTATGGGCAAAACCTCAGACGTGCTGCCTTCTAAGAACCAGCTTTGAATTACATGTTGTTCCTAAGCTAGTCATGAATGCTTTTCTCTGCTGCAGCCTCTTGGTGCCAATAGCATATGGAAACGTGGCTGAATGTGTACCAAATGGTACAGTTTCCTATGTTGTCGTCACTGGCAAGAATGGAAAAGTAAACACTGTTAATAATCTAACTCCTGCTTTATTGCAAAGGTGTATTCATTTAATTTTGTCAGACTTCATTCTTCCAAATATACAAGCTCTGATATTTGCAAAAAATATAATCTCTGGGAGGGAATGAGGGGTGAGTAAGAAGAATGGGACCTCATGAATTCTAAACGTGTTAATTATGGTCGGGTCTAAAGAAACTCAAGCTTTCTCTTCTGTTACTAAGGCCTTCTTTCCAAGGCATCCTACCGAATAATTCCTTTTCCAAGACCAGGTTGAGTGGTCTTGGAAATATATATTTCAATTTGGAGTGTTCTGTAAATAATCAGCATGGGAAAAAACAGCTTACTATGTGGAACACAATTTATATAGTAATACTGCCAAATATCTAAATCTGGAAAACTATCAGTATCGATAAAAATTCTTGCATCTACTTTTTGTTCTGTGTTTATGCAGCAACTGGTCGTTCAGCAAATAATTACTTATTTGTCTTAACTAAAACGAATCGCATATATAATTAAGGTTCACAAGAGTGGTAGGCAAAGGCATCTTGCTTCGATGGATGTGTTTTATAGATATTAGGATCAGTGGGAGCAAAATCACACCCTGGTAAACTTGATGACTCTGGAATTTGCAGCACTCCAAACAGGGCACACGCCTCTAACAGATGAAATTACTTGGAAGGGTGCAGTTGTTGCTTAACTAGCTTGATAAATCCAGGGGAATATTTGCCCTGTCTGTGACAAAAGAGCAGAGGCTGTGGGTGGGTGGAAAGTCAGTCCATACTGTTAGTGCTTAAATCACTGCTGTCTTTTCACACTCACCCTAATGCTTCAGTCATGACACCTGACCTGGAGACTTTTTTTTCCCCTATGCTCAGCACAACTTTCCTTTACATTCTTATTTTATTGTGCAACTGAGCGAAATGAGTGCTCCAAAGCTCCTACCCAAATTAGATCAAACTCAGCGAGTGTTTAGCTTTCATCCTGCAGAGCTCTGACAGCTACAGGAAAGACAGGATGGGAAAATATTCAGAGGTGTTTCACTGCAATATTTATTCTAGACTGTCTATTAGTATCTCCTCTTCTGATTCTTACGCTTAACTGTGCATTAACAATACGGGTTTTTCTTTGCCTTATCTTTAGAAGCCCTTTTATTAAGACAAGGTCTTAATACATTTCCTTCCTTTGTAACTTTTCCAGACCAGTCATTGGTCACTGGAGAAGATCTGCTTTCTGTGTCCATGAATGGACATCATAATGACAATGCTCTTGTCAGTACAATTCATTCCTAATGAAAACCCAAAAAAAGAGGGTAGAGATATAGCTGAGCTTTGTATTAAGATGAAAGGCTAATAATTGTTGGCTTTCCATTCTGTCCTTTATGGGAAAACACTGTGCTGTAACAGTTTAGGGCCCTGCATGGGGAGTTATCAGTCTACTACCATGGTCTCTCTGATTTTTCATGGCAGAAACAATTTAGGGTAGGGTTTAAATGATTTCAGAGAGGACCTTAACTGGTATTTTTGTTGTTTCATGCTCGATACATAGATTTCTCTGAGAAAAAAACTCCGATAAGTAGACGATACTTTGCATTTAAAAGGCATATCTTGCTGTTTACCATATCTTGACATAAAAGACAGAGTCGTGTATTGTACAGCAGAGATGCTGTAGGAGATGCTAAGGAAGTTTGTTGAAACAAAATTATGAAACCTCTTTAGAGAAAATAAGCTTGTGAGATAGCTTTGTCAGTACACAAGCCCCCCAAGTGCATGTACACAGAGTAGTTAAACTACAAAATCAGCTGGTGAATATTAGAATTTTTACTGAAGTCAAGAAAGCAATCTTGATTTGTTCCCCTGATAAATCATGGATATTTTTATATGTTGAGTTGAAGTGAAACACATTTTTCACAAACCCCATGGGAAGCTACCAGCTTTCATGAACTCTTGGTGTCAGTAAAGTGCAGAAAGAAAAGCATGTAGCACATTCTCTAATATGTATTGGAAGAGCGGCGTTTCTTCTTTTATACAAAGGCTGAACATCTCCTAAATTACACATACCCAGATCTAAAGTGCTTTTAAAAGCAGGGATCATACTAGTCATGGTCTGCAAGCCAGAAAAAAACTCCCACGGCAAATTTCTAGAAGCTATAACAGCTGTATCTCCCATGGGGGAAGAAAGAGGAAAATGCAAAATCTGCAGGGAAGTTCAACTTTGGTTTTGTACAGCTGAACACGTCTACAGGAAGAGGAGATCCTGAACAGGGAAACAGGTCAGGCCTGGCAAACCGAGGTATTTAACAAGTAGATGACTCTTGCCAAAAATGTGTTCCAGGAAGAGCAGGCAGGCTTTATGGAAAGAGGAAAGATCATAGAGAAGGACAGAGGGAGTAACATGTAACAGAGAGTGAGCTGTAACAAAGTTTTGGAAACGGGGGTCATGGGTTTGACAATCTGCATTTTTAAGATACAGGCTGGACTTAAAGATGTGAATTCATTGCTGTCTGTGCCACGCCAGATGGACAAAGAAGAGACTTAGTGAAGAGAAGCCAACTGGAGAACAAGTCCCTGTGAAGATGCATAGGCAGGAGCCAATTCAAGGCCCAGGCCCCCAGACAGGGCAGCCACCTTCTCAGACATGCTTCTGCCTCAAAGGAACGGTGGTGGGAGCATCTTTAATGGATCGGAGACACCGTTGGACACCTGTGGCTGTATGGTCAGTGCTCTAAAAGAGAGCAGTTTCAAAACAGTGAGGCCATGTGACGGACAGGGAAAAACATCTCATCAGATTAAAAAAAATCCATCTTTGATTATATCCTTACTTGACCATTTGACAAGTTTTGTTGCTCCATGACCCTGGGGAAATGGCTCCGTGATATTTGTCAGAACAAATTCAATGGACAAACTCCACAAACTCTTTTAGCTAAGGACTTTCATTTTGAGGCGCAGCCACTGAGGCAACAGAAAAAGGAGTGAAAAATTCAATGTTTCCATATTCAGACTTCTTAACAAAGCAATTTGTTTCACAATTTGCTTAAGTTTAGTCTTTGAAAGATCTCGCTAATGGTAATTAAACAAAACACCAGTGGATAAAACAAAAATATTTTGGTCAACTAAAACCAACGCTTAAAAACATCATTGTTTTTATTCTATTGAGAAAATACAATCCCAACTGGAGGAGAAGACAGAGAGGTGTGGGTTAGTGGTGCTGGTGTTATTTAAGCTCCATAGACAAAGTAAATACTCAGTTCTTCATGATTTCTTCCTCTCAGTGTGCTGGCATTTTTTGGATAAAAAAATTCTCTTGTCTTGCCGTTCTTCTATGCAGAGCATATTAACAGATCCTTCGGATATGCTCGCTCTTAAAACAGAACTGAGTTTTAACAGCAGAAGTAATTCTAAAATTCATATGCAGGGCTTTCTTCCCATTTTATAATCTCAAACAAATGCATAAATGTCATAAAAGGGCAAGAAAAAATACAACAGCTGTGAAACACTGGTAGAGAAAGAGGCAGTAAGAGAGATCCTGTAGCCTTGCACAGAGAACTGTGTGCTGTGAAATCTAGCAAGGCGGTAGGAAAATAGATAGCAAGGAAAATAATAGGTAATAATGTTTGGGTAATATAGACGGGATAAACATTTAAATATTGCCAATCATATCGTTCACAATGGTGTGTTGATGTTCAGTCACAAGCTATCAGTGTACAGACTTAGGCATTGCCTATTAACAGAAGTGGTGATGTAGGATCAGGTCTTCTGCAGCCCTTCCTGCCACACCACCTAACGTTCTGCCATCTCCACGACCCCAGGAAACGACATAATAACATTTATACCTTTGACAGGCAAAAATCAAGAACTTAAGACAAAGGATGACTTTTTTCAAAATTCTAGCAAAAGAAAGAGCTTCAGTCTCAAAAGGAGTAAATCTTATTATAAATCATCTTATGCCACGTATAAACTGTTTAAACTCCCCTAGAGAATTTTGTAGGTAGGGGAAAATAATGGAGATCAAAGGGAGAATTTCTGCCCAGCTGTACAGGTTTTTAGTTTATTTTTTTTTTAACCTTGCCATATGCTACAAAATACTTCCTTAAAGCTTGTATTAATCTTGTCCTGACAAACTCTTTTCCAGCCTGACAGTTGATAACGGAAACACTGAAGATAACAGCGGGGAAGGTGCATCTCAGTAATAATCGTCTCCTGTGGTTTGATCCTTGCTAACAAATGTATCTTAAAATGGACCATTCTTCCAAGCAGAAATTAGGACTCTTCAAAATCAGTCAAAGAGAAACAAACTGAGAAAACTCTCTAGTCAAAGAGAAACAACTGAAGGGAAGCGTAAGAGCAATATTCAAATACTCTGAAAACAATTGCATTAAACAAGAGGGTTATTGGCTGTCCAAGTCCACATTTCATAAGGTTAAGTATTAACGAATTTACATTACAACAAGAGAGATTTAGGATAGTGATTATTAAACATAATTTTCTAATCAGGAAAATGGATTGAGCAGAGATGACTGTAGAGACAGCCTCCTTCTGCAGACTTCCTAAAAAAAATTAGAAATATATTTTTTTATATAACTCAGGTCAAAACTTGGCATAGCAGACAGGACTAGACTTCAGGTTCCTTTCCTAATACTAGCTTTGTTTTTTTAAATAAAAAGCTTTTGGATTGTAATTTCTGCTATTACGCACGAAGAAGGTGATTTATGACTCTTGTATCTCCATCATCACACCCACAAAGAAAACAGTAACAGACCAATGAACCAAACAAGGCGCTGTGTCAGCAAATAGCAACACAATGAAAACCCGGCTTGGCTGGCAGCATGCTTGGAGGAAAACTGCTATTTACTCTGACCAGGGCTCCTTGCGTTATCTTGTGGATTAAGGTGCACGTGTATAAGCTGTTCTCTTTGTACTGCGTTCAAACGTGCATATGGTTGGCAAGGCAATTAATTCATGAAATTAATAAGCAATATTTTGTGAGAATAAAATCCAGACAATGACGGTTCATACTGTCATTAAATCTGCATTTAGCACTGGTACAAATCCTTTCAGAATCCTACAACGTGCTTTGCTGCCGAAATTTCAAGAAAGCTTTTGAAAAAGAATAGGGAAAGCAGAATAAAGAAAGCTTTCTGTTAAAGTATTACAACACATTCTGCAGCCAGTATTGAGGAACTCACATATAAATTTAGGGAGGCAGCAGGGGCATGATGTTCATAGGTCTGCAGATAATTCTGAAATGAGAAATATGTACAAACATAGCAGGCAGGCACAAGAAGATCCAGAGACATTACCGTGAGGTCAGATGACGTCAGGGTAGAAATTAAGCGCACAGATTTATCAATGAAGTTATCTATCTCATTACTGCAAGTATTTCCAATAATTATTGTAGCTCTCACTGACAGACCATCTTAAAAACAAAACGGAAGAAAACACTTGTTCTGTGCCATCAGAAATACTGCCTGCTTTGGTTCCCCTGCAGCTTATGAAATTCCCCTCTGTAAACATCCCTCACTGGGACATTTCTGTTCAAATAGGTGCACAAGGACTTTGCAAGGTGGATAAACACAATTTCTGAGAGTTTAAAGCAATCACTGCTCTGCTGACATTCCCAGCAAATAGCAAGATGCTAGGTTAAGTTGAACTCACTTGCTAGCTAACTGGACAAGTGTAGACCTCTGTGTTTTCTTTGGAAGGGTTGATCATTGAGTTGCTGCTGGTTATGGTTTTTTTTCCTTAGCGTTTTGCACCATTTCGTATCAGTAGTCCTCTTTTGAATCTTGTAGTTGTTAATATCACCGATGCAAAAATTGTAGTCCATCATTTCACTTTTGTCATCTTGAATTGCTTTAGCCCGTGTACTTTCTCACAACACAAAACCACTTTTCTCAGTAAAAGTAATCACAGCCACACAGCTCGCTTATATCTGGGCCTTGGCTCACCACGAGCAAAACCTCTAGGGGAGGGGGTATCTTTCTACTGGTAGAGAACTTTATACTGGATGGCTTTTGGGGAGGCAGGGGAAGAGCTCTGGAGGATGAAGACCACATTTATGCAATGCATTAAAACAAGGACCATTTAGTGTTCATTACAAAATTTTCACTGGTAGAGGTCTCAGACATTCCTAGTCTTTAGCTAATGTAGGGAATGTAGGGAACCATCCCAGCACAGTGTTGAGAACATTCAAGAGATTAACGTGCAGGTGTTAAAAAAACCGTAGAGTTAATTATCTCTTTGGTAGGCAGAAAAAGCAGAATTCAAGCAGGTTTTAAACTGTACCACCCAAGGAGTGAGAGCCCTGACCTGTTCTTTAAAGCCTTGTAAAAAGAGCCTAAGATTATTTTTTCAAAGTGCCGCTGTGTTACAAGCAGAGCTGGAAGCACTGCTCACAACATCCACCTCAGACCACACCTTTGAAAACATTTGTTCTCTTATAATCACAATTTTTCAAGGCTAGTCGTGAAGGCCATTTCCATAACCCTGGAGTAATTACATCGTGAAATTACTTACTGACACGTTCTTGCACCTGCTTTACACCGTGGCAATTTTGCACAGGAAAGCAGAAGTATACACTACATCCATAGGTATCCAGCTTTTGGTTGCTGAAGCAGCTTCATATTGATGAAGGTGGCAAGGAAACTGATCTGAAATTTCATTCCAGTACTGACAATTGTTCTTACAATGGCTCAGGCAGAACAAGCATGTAATTTTCCTGCTCTGGGTAATTGTCTCTTTACTAACAAATTAGAAAGAGCCATCCCAATAAGGTTTGTGGGATCTAGTCGGAAAAAATCAGTAATATTTTTGAGCAAACTCTCCGAGGTAGCATGGTTAACACGATGTTGTATTTCCCCATTCTGTGTTTAGACATGACCAGGAGAGAACAGAATGCTTTCCTGTTAAGAAATGGCCATGGCTGGGCATACAAACATCCATATGAAGCCAATTTTCCGTCAACTGTATGACACCCGGAGATCACTCGTCCTTGCTCAGGGTAGGGCATGCAGAGGATGCACAGAAGCACAGGAGATGAACACAGAGCAGGAGTTGAGCACAGCGCTTCCCTTGCAGGCTGCCTACACACAGGTGGGACTGTGGGTCAGGGTGCATGGGTGGGAGAGGGAAGGAACACGACTCTCTTGATCTTTCCTAAAGCAAGTGAGAGGTCAATGAGGATCATGCCTAAGACTGATGTGGCCACTTTCCCCTTGTGCATAAGGTCTTCTTGTGATGTCCCTGATTTTTTTCCCCCTCCAGATGCCTCCTCTCCTTCAAAAGATTGCAGACCTCCCCTATTTTTGCTCTGTGATCATATCAGATGCAGTCTGTGCTCAGGTGAGCAGTTTCGGTACTTTTGTTTTAGCAGGCACAAAATGGAAAATGATACAGGTGATAGGTCAAATTAACTCAGAGCCCGAGTCGCACTGCTTTCATGTATGGAGGAGGTGACCCCTAAAGCAACACATTAAAATCAGTCAATCCTTTTCAAGACATCTTAATTTATTTCTCTATTAAAGAGAGAGTAAGGTGTTCACGTTCTTAACTTCTCAGTTGATTTTCAAAAATGGGTTAGTTGATTTATGGATTAAGACATTGAAGTGTATCTCTTCTCTTCCAATTTGAAACCATTGCGCCTTGTCCAGTCACTGCTCTTCCTGACAAAGAGTCGTTCCGCAGCTCTTTTGTGGCTCCCTTCAGATATTAGTAGGCTGCAAGATACCTGCCAATACATGTTATATACCATAGCAGCAATCGGTTTTTAATTTGAGGTAGGAGGTATAACCATCTAGTTAGACACATTATGTATGACTGCACAGGGTAATCTGCTCTAAAACGCCCAACGCTACTTTACTGTATCTGAGGTCCATAAACAAGAAGCTTACAAGCTGTAAGTCAGGCTTGGAAACGAAAAATAAGAAAACCCCAATAAATCTACTGCTCTTTCATCCCACACAGACCCCAAACTACTTCAGATCATTTTATAAATTACCTAGCTCCCAAATCCAGATCCAGAAGAGTTTGACAATTTTGCAGATGCTTCTGGGTCACTTTTGTTTACCATAACTACCAGTAACAATTTTCTTGACAACTGCAAATCAGAAAATAAAAGCATTAATTTCCAAACCTTATTGCAACAGATGGATCCAGAGACTACACTACTACGCCCAGTAATATCCTTGGGCTCTGCCTCGCAAACTTTTGGGAGACCCCCAGCTGGCGACAGTTTACTGGTATAAATGATTGTGTTCTTGTGCTTGAGAGCCAGCCCAGGCACCATGGAGTTGTCTAGCAGAAATGAACCATAAAGTCTCCAGCAATGACAAATAGCGGATAGTAACTCATTTTCATTTTTCCATCTTGGGTGTCCACTGAGGACAACCCAAACCACCAAGAGCCATTCTATTCCGCTACATTTGTACCCATCCCCCCCCCTACCGAAATGAAAGCTCCTACTCTGGCATTTACTGCTATAATCAAGTCAACATTTAGCCGCCAAATAGCCTCGCATGTGTTTAGACAAAAAGCTCTTTGCATGGCCCTCTAAGTGTTGTATAAACTCCATCCTCAGTATTCAGATGCCAACCACTGTCAAGAACTGTGGACCATGGTTACCTGGGATTATCCCTCCTAGACCCCTGCATTTGCCAATGTACAGGTAAACATATACTAACGCTTACAAAAAATAATCTGAGCCCAACAACAATATTAAAGGCTTACAGGGATACTGATAATTCCCATCAAATTTAACAGAAATTTTGATCACTGGCAAGATTTTTCAGTATCTATTTCTGGGCAGTTTCATTTCTGCTCTTTTCAAATCAAACTGAATTAAAGTTTCTAATCCTTTTGCCTTCAGATTTTTGGTGACCTGCGCTTGAACTCAGCTTACTTTTTTATTAATCCTGTGTAGCTTTTCCAGAGATGTCACTACTCTTCGCTCTAAATCTAAAACATCTGCCCACAAGTTTCTTTAACACAGAAATGAACTTTTCTTTTTACACATCTGATTTATATTGTTCACTATCAATCTGAAACCAGAAAACCCCGATTCATCTTTTGTCTCATTAATTGTATGGCAAAAGGCTTATGAACTATTGGAAATGGATTCCTTCTAATTGCATTATGTCTCGAGACAGGCTTCAGCAATCATGTTTCTTAATGAGGAGCTGGAGGGATGAAGAAAACATTGTTCTGGCATCTTATGATATAGTAAACGCCCTGCTCTCTAAGCAAGCTGCAAAAGAGGTCCACCCATTTCCATGTGCGGACCATTTCCACCTTTTCCTGCACAACCTTTGTTTCCTGAAGCTTTTAGCACTCAAACCCAGCATATTCAACCCAGAGGCACATCTGGGAACGTATCACAAAGCGTCCCGGGGACCCAATCCTTTCAACACAGATGAGGTAGAAAGTAGTTGGGCCTGTATTAATCCATTATAAAGGCTAAATGCATATGCACATCCACACATAGGCAACAGGGTTGTTTGATAATATTAAAATAAAAAATAAAAAGAAAAAAAAGAAAAACATAAACAAGAATGAAACAACCAGACACCTAAAGATGTTGCCCAAATTGTTTCCATACTACCAGAGCATTGCTGGTGCAGCATCTACACAAGGCTCTTGCTGCGCGGATTGGACTGGCAAAGGGAAACTGCCTCCAGGTGCAGTTACTCAATTATATGGTTATTCAATCTTTCAGCAGCTGAAAAAGAAATTATCTCATTTGAACTTGAACTAAGCAAAAAGAATTTTTGGGCAGAAAATCAGCTAGTTGAGACAACAAATTGATAAAAAAGTCAACCAGCTTTAGTTAGTGGAGTGGGAAAACTTTTTGTTTTACACAACTCTGACTCAAGTCTCTGCAGTGCAAATACTTTCCCAGCCTTTGCCTACTAAGCAAATCTATTTCAATACCAATTTTTTGCAGGAGATGATTGTTTATTTAACATCCTTCATAAGCTTTACGTTCATTAACCTCCAGACACTGCCCTCCCGGCTCAAGAGACTATGAGTTATTTCTGCTTCTTGAGTCTACAGTATGATCAGATGATGTGCTTTTACCCAAAGGTTTCACAGCTTAGCTGGACGATGATCAAAATGATGAGGCCTTTCTTGTGGTACAAAAGGAAGAATCATAGAATCATCTACGTTGGAAGGGACCTCCAAGATCATCTAGTCCAACCATAACCAACCTCTGACAAAAAAACCCCGTCACTAAACCATGTCTCCCAGCACCATGTCAACCCATCTTTTGAACACCTCCAGGGATGGTGCCTCAACCAATTCCCTGGGCAGCCCTTTCGAATGCTTGAAAATCCATTCACTATAAAAATTTTTCCCAATATCCAACCTGAACCATCCCTGGCGCAACTTGAGGCTGTTTCCTCTACTCCCTTTCAGTTGTCCAACCTGTATCCTTGCCCACTAATTTTCCCCAGTGTATTATATGATTCCTGCGTGTACACAGAGGACACTCCTGTGGCCAGGAAGCCCTATCTTCCAGGGGATTCCCCTTTTTCTTGACCCTTTCCAGCCGTTATGATCGTACAGTCTCTTTGCTGGAACAGTAGCGGTACCACAGTAAGTCAGTAATAGCCTCCACCAGCAGACACGAGAGAGATATCAATTTTTTGAAAGCTAACAATGTTATAAAAATATTAGTAGTTCAACAAGGCCATCCTCAAAAGCACACATTGAGATTGCTGGGTCTTATCCAAGGTTGCTTCCCAAGTTATCTTTGTCTAAATAGCATCTACTTGAAATGCTGAGTACTGGTCTTGAAATGGGGGAACAGCAAAGATCTCTGGCTTGGTGCAGGCATCACTGTAATTTCTCCATATCCCTACTATTAAAGCAATTTGCATTGATACTTCCTGACTTCATACTGCAAACCTTGTGTCGTGTTGTGCTCTGCACAGACTGGTCCAGTCACACTCCATATAACCCTACTGGTCACAATGCCCTTCACCTTCCATCCCTCCTTGGGGCTGTGCCAAAGCATTCATAAAGCTACATGGTGAGCACAGCTCAGGGCTGGGATTCACCCCGCTTTTCTCAGCACAGTTTATGGTACTCTTCCCTCTTAAGCCCAGAGAAACTCTCTAGTCATTAAAAAAGGAGTTTTGATACTCTATCGGTATTAGGTTGCTTCTATACATTGTACTGTCATGTGGAGGGGCACACCGATGTGACCTGTATTCCATCCCCTGGATCTTCACGTGGTTCCCAGAGCAGCTGGGCATCAGAGAATGGTGCAGCTGTGACAGCGAGGGTGCCTGTGACATCTCTGTCAGACATACTGCTTCAGGGATGTCCTAGCAGAGGGGACAGAGCAGTTCACAGACATGGATTCTAATACCAAATAATAACAATTTTTATTTATGAGGTTTCCCTCTGCCACTTTGCAGAGAGTATTTTATATCAGCTATCCCACCCTGTTCAACGGGTTTCTGACGCCATCAGTAAGTACTGGAGATGGCCAGCCTGTGACAGGCATTTGTGGAAAAGGATGCATAATATTTTTTTCTCCTTTCTAAATACATCTGTTCTGAGCTCTGCCTGGTGCCAGCAGTGTTTGCAGAATTTGCAGAAGCTCAAGGATCTATGAACTCAGAATTGCATGTGCTTTTATAAATAAAAAATTTTATTAAAAAATTTCATAATAGCAGCAGATAATACACATCTGGATTATGGGTGGATAGCATTATTTGTTAGAATTGCGACATTGGCGTCATCTACAAAAGCACCCCTTTAACAGCGTTGGTTTTTTGTACTCCTCTTTCTCCCTCGGTTGCAGAGTATGCGCGTGGACAGGCTCAGATCCCTGACTTACTCAGGCCTGCTGATATCCAAAGTTACAGAGGGGTCGGATAAAGTGGAGTAATGCACAGTCTATCATAGACATAGGACAGCGGTAAATTTGAAACTGTATGCTTTTCTCTTTTATGCCCATTTCCGACCTGCTTCATGTGGAGGCATTAATTTGAAATTGTTTTGGAAATTTTGTGATGAGGCATATAGATGCAGAAGAGCTCCACAAAGCCAGCAAGCATCAGTACTTCCATGTCTAAATATCTGGCCCATTTGTGAGAGAGAAGATACCTGAATCTTTGTGCAGGAGGCAAGGAATAGAGATCGGACGCTAGCGTTTGGGAACACCAGGCCTCCAGCAGCTGCAGGTGCTTTCCCTCCCCATCCCTGCGCTGCTGAGGGGACTGAAGATAAAGAGCAGCTCAACACAGAGCCACCCGTAGCAACACGCAGGGCATTTTCTGGGGAGGGAAACTGCTGGCTGAGGCTGCTTCCATTGTTCAGAGGGGCAGGACTTCAGGTCTATCCTTTGCAAATAAAGAAGATGACAGTAAGAAAACAAACCCCTTTTTTTCCTTGTCGTGATTTTGTCCTCTTTGTGTTTACTGCTTGCAGCAAAGGGGGAAGCATCTATCAGTTTCCAAAAGAAGCCCTGTCTTAGGAAAGATAAAGTGTAGACTGGCTGTTGAGGGGCAGGGACAACTTGTTTGACATGCGCTGTCACCTGTGCATACCGCATGTCATGGGGCTCTGTTTCCAAAAAGCAAGGCCCAATGTCTGTCTGGCACATCCATGAAAAGCTCAGAACAATAGTTTTTCATAGAGTAGCCTGCATATAGGTGCTTAGAAGAGCACCACAAATAGAGAGAAGAGACAAACAGGATGTTTTTAGACATACCTTTGTCTTCAATCACAAAAGTCCTAACGTGCCATTGAGGTGTTTCCCTACCCCAAGATGTTTATGGCCCTTGTCTTGGGAAAAACAATAGAGTTTGTTATCAACAGCGGGGTAGTTCCTAGAATACCAGCAAAAGATACTAGAAAAATGCTATCTTAAAAATACAGCCATACCCAAATCAAGAATGTAAAGCTGAGGTGTGATGCCCAACCAAATGGACCTCACCACAAATGCTGATATAGAGCTGCCAAGCATATGCTCTCCCAGCAACAGCTGTGGACTTTCAGAGGGGGTCCATCAGAGATCTCCTAACCCTCTTAGAACAGCACACTGGCAAGACAAATGGAGACATCACCCCAAGTGACGTTTCACCCCACAGCTTTTTTGTCTCCAGTATCACTTTGATAGCTTCAAAGTAGTCACTTTGAAGTCACACATAACTTCAAAGCTATGACCATGATCGATAATGCAACCTGTTGAATTAAACTCAGTTCAACCCAAGGTGCTAACTTTAAATTAGGAATGGGATCACAAGAGCTGGTGGTGACACTTCATGACAATTCGTACTTCAATGTATTTAATTTCTGCTAATAGCAACTGACTGGAAAAGATACAGCAGGACCGCAAAAATCAGCTGGAATGTTGTTGGTTCTGGTTGTGTGCTATTAAGAGGTACCAGATCTGTCAAGTGTCTGTAAAGTTGAACTACATTGCATTTCTAAGCTCAGGATATGTAGAACCAGCCATTGTTACAGGAATAACTGAGAGCAATATATTCTGAAGTATACGATATATGGTTTGGGTTTCTTTTGGTGACTAGGTTTTATTCTACTAAGAGGCAGAAGTCAGCAGATTGCCTCCCAAGATGTCATTTTCAATTTCTGCAATTTCTGGCAATTCCAGTGCTTCTTTTCATTGGGTGAGTACTCATTATCAAGTATGTATCAAGTATATGTCTGATTATGAATTGAGTTTTAGAATATGAGGCACTAGTCTGTGCAATGGGAGCACTCTAAATGCTGATTTTAATGCACTATACTCTGCAATGCAGAAACATCTTGCTGTACTTTAAATGGATAAACTGCTTTAACAAGCAGCAGAAATGTGAAAGGTAGAAAATTAATGGGATAACAGCACCCATTATGCTATGCTATATTAGGAGTATTACACAATATTATTTGTATAGTGTTTTCACCTAAAGATTCTGCATGAACTCGTAACACTATCAGGCTAAATCTAAGGGAAGGGGACAATTTTACGGGAATAATTTATGGCAGTCACTGATTGGGCAATCTCAGGGGCTACAGCAGGATGGGGTGAGCTGAGGTGGCTGCTCCAAGCCTGGGCGAACTCCCAATGCGGCATGAGCATCAAAATCAGTCTTATTTGCTTTCGCTTCCCTAGCAGCCTCATGCGCTTATGGCTGTCTGCTCTAGTGTGTTTTGTCTCCTATTTCTGTCTGAGTACAAACTGTGTCAGAGCAGAGCACACCCTGACAAAATTCTGCTAAGCATTTTGATATTAACACCTATATTAGATTCAGGACCTGCTTATAGGTGGGTACCTCTAGAAGTACCCGTGAAAGTTTCTAGAGAAACAGTGGAGTGTTTCAAAATTAGAAATGCAAGAATTTTTTGTCTGTGCAAGATTCAAATCCTACCTCCTCTGTTTCCCCGGTGCACCTGCACTGTGAGTTACACACTTTTTTTATTTTTTTCCAAACTGGAATCTCTTCTTTGTGCACTGAATAAATATTTATACTTCTTTTTTTTTATTCAGTGCAGTTGCCCTGAGCTGTCTAGAGTTCATACCATTGAAATATGCACTGATGAAAAAGTGTTTGCTTCCTCCAGGCTACTTTTGTGGCATTTTTCCTGACAGAGTCTGCCTTGGTCTGTCAAATATCTTTAATGCAGAGCAGCAGTTTTAGCAATGCCTGTGGTGATCCCAGAGGAAGCAAGTGAGGGGCTTGAGAGGACATGAAACCTGTGACCAGAGTGCAGGGAGCAGGCAGGGAACACTGCAGACGGCAGGACCTAGAAGGGAGGCAGAAGGTTGGGGACCAGAAAGGGGTGGGGGGATCAAGTGGTAGGAGATGAAATGGAAAAAAGGGTGACAAAATGTGGCATTATTGAAAAAATTGGGGAAGATGAAAGGTCTGAGATGGGCTGGCTGGAGCAGGTGGGAGCAGGAAGGGATCTGGAAAGCAAAGAAAAAACAGCCCTCACTCACTGGAACCCAACCCCATGGAAACTTGGAGGGAGACACGCCATCCCTCTGGTCCCAGCCACCCTGGCACTGGCCTCTCAGCCTGTACTGTCTGCTGCGTGCAGAGGAGATACACACGTGTACACCATCTCGGTGTCCTCCTCTGTGTCAGCCTTGAGCAAAAGAAAATTTAGTCGTGCAAAAGGAAAGAGCAAGGTCCCTTAGGCTATTGAACAGCCCCAGTGAAGAAATAGCTGCAGTGTCATCAGATAATTTGTTGCCAAGTAGGCGGGACAATGGTGGCAAAAGAAGTGATCTTATGTGAGTCCATCTGGAATGGAAAAGAGATTTAGGGGGACATTCTGCTCTCTCGTAACGACACTGGTTACGTTACATAATTGCTTGTCTCCTGCAGATCACAGAAAATGAAATGCAAGCCCTTCTCTTGGCAGTCCCATGTCACAGGTGTAAGAAAACAGAGCTTTGCATCGAGGTGCTGTAGCACCCTACAAACAAACAAGTTTTAGGTTTGACACTCCGGGACCCACTTTGTCACATAGCAGTATTACTGCGACCTCTGTTACTCACAGCATGATGCAGGTTGGAAAGGGTGTCTGGAGCTCAGTGCCAACTCAGGGTTCAGGCAGGTTCCTCAGGTCTCGTCCAGTTTGATTCTGGGTGGAGGTCTGCAAGGGTAAAGAATCCACAGAGAGCCTGGGGGCCTGATCCAGTGTCTGATCAATCTCATAGCAAAATTTTATGCTTATACCTAATGGGATGTTCCTTTTCTGCAACCTGTGGCTGTTGCCTCTCATTCTTTCACTATTTACCTTTGAGAGGAACCCGGCTCTGCTGTCTCTCACCCCTCCAGCAGGAAGCTGAAGAGCACCATGAGCTGCCCCTGCAGACTTCTTTTGTTCAAGCCAAACAAAAGGACACCTGCCCTCTTTCTCTCTTGTTGTCTGTGCTCCCACCCTGTGGCCGCACAAACTTTCTCTGGACTCACTCTAGTTTTTCAGTATCTCTGTTGTACTAGGACATCCAACATCAGGCATAATACTCCAGAGGCAGAGTCACAATTGCCTCCCACAGGAAAAATCTCCTCCTTCAACCTCCTGGCTATGGAACGTGGTTGGTGCTTATCATTGCAAGCTCACACTGTTGACAATGTTCAACTCGCCGTCCCCTGGAGCCCAGGCCTTCTTGCTACAAAGGCTGTACCCTGTCCTGCTGGTGTCTGTCCCATGAGAAAAATCTTGCACTTGTCATTTTCTATCAGCCATGAACTTTCCTGATGGCTGATATCTCTAACAATTATTCGTCCAGACAGTTGATAATTCTGAGAGCTAAACCAGGTTTGATAGGCAAAAACGTGCAATCTAAGCCAAAAGTGCCATCTCACTCAATTAACCTAAGGCCATACCGCTGTCACTCATGAATTCCTTTCGTTGTAATGTTTTTGTACTCTTCCCCAGACAGGTCCAGTATGTCGCCAAAGGTGGTTTCTCTCATCGAGGATTTGTCAGTAGCCAGTAAGTGTTTGCAATGTCAGTGAAATGTAGATTTAGAGATGGGAAGTGTGTCGTTAACACTGAATGGCAAAGCACCTGATCTATCATAGATGGCTTACCAGATTTTTTAAGTTGCTTTTGCTGACAATATATGTTCAAACTGTTGAAGCCTCCAGATTAATTTTTTTTTATATATAACTTGACTGAGACAATTTTTGAGAGATCTAGATTCTAAAAGCGACTCTCAAAAATACATTAACCCAAGATAAAAATGCTCAGTTACGGTATAGGATTGTAAAAGAGATTGTGATTGAACTATTTTGAACTTTGCGTTGTCTCTCTCATACATATTTTCAGTCTCATATCCTTACTGGAAAATGTTACACTCACTTGAATTTCAAGTACTTTGTTTTATTTTAAAAGACTTCTTTTTAAATTTAAACACCACACACAGTCTGATGTTGATGATGTATTTTATTTTTAGTATCATAACAGATAATTTCTAAAACAGGGATTCAAAATAGCTATTCCTCATCATCTACAGTGTTTTCATTGCAGTAAGCCTGCATAACACTAAAAGAATGTTCCCTTTCTTGGGAAGCCACTCTGTCTTGCAAAATATTTTTTGTGTAGTAACATGGGTATAGATTTATTTCAACAGGTACATGTCTAAGTATCACCAGTTTTAATTCTAAATAGAGGCTACACAGTCCCAAGAAATCTATGCACATATCCTGCCTGAATATTATCTAGAAACTTCTTTGCAGTATTGATTTTTTCTTTGGCTGTATATGCATGCGCTTATCTATTTGTGACCATTTTGCAAGTTGTCTATTTTGCTGGTACTCATTAATAAAACCCTTGTTTTTATGCTCATTTATGGATATATATTAAAGGAAAACTACAAAGTAAATTAACTGACAGATCAAAATATTGACAATACTATGGGAGCTTTTTGAGAACTGGATCAAATTGGGTTGACGGGGACTAAGACACATTACAGTCTTATTCCTGTTAAATGCCTACAAAGTAAAAGGATACTAGAGCAGAACGGAACAGAGTCAATGATTCCATCTCTCAGTATCTTCTAAGGTTAGGAAATTAATTCTTTTTCTTTAGAAAAGAAGACCATACAGATCTTTTCACAGAAAGTATTTGTGTCTCAATATTCTTTCTAAAAAATATCCAAATGGTTAGGGTTTCTATTTAGATGACTAGTCAGAAGTCTACTCTAGGTATCTTAAGCCTTCTCATCAAAACCAAGGATGCGTAAAGAAATGAAATAGAACATTTTAATTAAAAAAAAAGTCAGAAACGCAAAAATGTTCTAAATCTATATTTTAGTTTGAGTTGCTAAACCCATCAGACTTGGAGATCTTGAGGTCATCAGGGAAGAGGCTAAAAGCTGGAGGTAAGGCCTGATCTGACAACCACTGAAAATAGTGAAAAGACACCTGATAATTTAATGTCCATAGGGTTCTAAACCTTCCATCTCAAGAAGTAGGACCAGAAAGACTGCAGGGAAGAGTAATAGGCATAATCACAGTTACTGGATGACTTTCATTAAAAACAATAACTAAATAGGTGTCTTAGTCTGGAGGAGAGAGGATTCAAGGCCTTTGGCTTGACAGATAGAGAAAAAGCTGTCCTACATTACCACAATGAATGGGCAATACAGGAAGATGTTTGTGAAGTACCAGTTTAATCAAGATGAACACAATGCAGCCTCTCATAGTTGTGCTAATCTTAAAATATTCTCTAACCATCTATGGCAAAAAAAAGATGTCATGGTGACCTGTGACTAACATTCAACTGAATGAATCTCTTAGGCAGGGCAGCTCATTTTTTTCAATACTCCAATACTGCTACCATTTTTCAAAAAATATTAGAAGTGTTTTACCCTAACATTTGTGAGACCGGGAAGAATTAGTCCTTGTTGATAGATAGCAGCAATTTGACATAAAAAGGTTAAGCAGTTTGAGAGGATAAGCAGGCAATCTGTAGCAGAAACCATGAGTGAACTCTCTTCTCCTAAGTCATATGTGAGTCTCTTCTCCTGAAAACCTCTACTTGAAGTTATTTGTGTTACACTTTCATGGTCATTGGGAAGACAGCGCATGCTGTGCATCATCTGCTACCGGATGGAGCCTAAAATTTCCTTGTTGCTGAACTGGCTTGAGCAAACATGCACAGCCAACTGGTAGATCCCTAGTGCAAAAGCCTGATGCGGCAACTTCATAAAACTTCTGAACAAGGTTAGGCACAGTTGCACCAGACGGGAACATCTCCGTTAAACCATACTCGTCAATGCCACAACACTTACACTGCAGTTCTCACTGACAGCTGGGTCTTTTCATTTTGTTGTGCATTTTCTATCAGGCATCCAGATCAAGCAACAGATGATGTGTAACACTTCCGCTAAAATCCCATGAAGAGGTGAACTGGGAAAGTTCGTAAAGGAAACATACTCAGAAGTCAATACCCTCACCAAGCCAGATATGTGACAGCGGGCTGGAAAATCTGAATAGAAGAGGATTTAAAGTGAGAGACCAAGTGAATTTCCTGCATTGGATAGGTTTCTCTTGTCCCAGCAATGAGCCTCCCTATGACATTCAAGCATCTCCTGACAAAGCCAGATGGAGGGAGCCTGAGGTACTGCAAGTGTTGATGTTTTGCCTTTTCACGGAACATTTTCATACAAGGAATGAATATTAGGTCACTAAAAGAAGAGATACAGGGGCTAAAGAGAAATACCTGCAGTCAGTGGTATAGCTAAGAAATCTACAGATTCCCTTCCAGAGCAAAAAACCTAACAGGAGCTGCAAGACATAGCTTTCAATAACACTTCACCTGACAAAAGTGAAATGTAGCTTCAAGGACTTGGAGTCTGAACTAGGTTTCCCACCAAGACAGTATCGCCAACGTGTGCTATGCAAGGAAGAACAGAAGAAAGAGACCCTGTGCAGAAACTTCCACCCATCAACAACTCACCTGGCAGAAGTCCTGGGAGGAAGGGAGTGATCATTTTGTGAGCCCCCATTGATGTTTATTCCTCCTCACAACAGAAAGAAATCTAGTGGGTGACCTAGTCTGAAAACTAAGAAATATTAAATGAGAAGAATGAGGAATTCTTATTTACTAATTGGGTAGGAAAATGCATTTAGGGAAAGGAAATAAACATGCTAGAGAGCCTAGGAAGGTTAACGCATCATCTGAGGATTTCTCTTTTGGGCCTTGAACCTCAGCTGGCTTCAACAATTCGTTTCTGCACACAGCTGAGTGAACTGGAAGTGGTCTCTCACTCTTCTACTGGCAATTTTTTGAAAAAGAACAATTGTGGCTAAAGGAAATGGAGCTTCTGTCTTCCCTTAGCAAAGACCATCTCTGCTATGGATAATTCCTGCAGTAAAGTGAAGATAGACAGACATGCTTGCTTTTTTTATATCTATCAGGCTGAGGAACCCTACTTCGACTGTCCCTGGAATGGCCAGGACCATTTCATCATATATCTTCCACTGGTTTTAAAGGATGGGGCGGGGTACGACTCACGGGGTAGGGGCAGGGCAGTGGAAAGTTTAAAGTGAGGGAGGATGTTTTCATCATCTCAAAAGGAACTCAGTGTCAAACTCCAGCTATCTTGAAGAGGTTTGTGCACTGAAAATCTAAAGACATCTAAGCTAGGTCAGTCTGACTTTTAGATACTAGAATCACCATTTGCTTTAGAAACAGTACTCAAGGCCTCTTCTGTGAGTATTAGATTGGGCACTGGAACATCCAGTAAAAGATAGTGGAATTCAGTTACACTGATTCAAGTGCAGAATGCTCTTTGAGAAAATGCCTGTGTCTCCTTGGGATTCCTACATGCACCTCAAGTTGTGCTTCTAGGTTATTCTGGGAAGGCAAAAATGTACAGGTTCAGCCCCAGGTTAATTCTCAGATGAACACTGTAGATAAATTTGTCTCACTGACTAAGCTACAAAGGAAAGGAATTGAGTATGCAGAATAACCAGAAATATCAGATGAGGACAATGGATGCAAATCTTGACATGAAAACAGACTATACAGGACATAAAGAGGAAGAGGAAATGACCTTGGTTGTTTGGACACACTGAGTTAAAGAATGGGGAAAAGAGGAGAAGAAAAAGAAGCCCCACAAATAATATTTTCATTTCTTAAAATGGAGATATTTATTTGTTAAGATAATTAAATCCAAATTATAAACAACATAACTGGTACCTTTGAAAAATTCCATCAAAATTAAACAAAACAATGAGCCTGTCCCTTCTGATCATGCTCATTAAGACTCTTCAGCTATGAAAAAAGGCAAAGACTACTATAAAATTGAGATTTGTTTCTGTTCACTTGCACAAATATTATAAATAAGACTTTTCTTATAAAAATCACATGAGATGCTTGTGGTATATTTTGTAAAATGCAACTAGAAAAAGACAACAAGATACTGTTAATAAATAATACATTCAATAACAAAGCAATTTTTGCTATTGAGAGACATCTAGACATTTTGGGGTACGGTCACCATGAAACCACCTGAAAAGGAGATATTCTTCAAAGGAGCCCTGCACACTACTTGAAAATTAACAAATCTACTGACATAATAGAAAATACATTATTGCCGGGCAAAGAAAGATAAACCCTTAGTCCTTGTAACAGTGTTAGCCAATAGCAAACATTTGCTACATTGGAGAGAACTAGATCGAAGCCCTAAATCACAAGACTCTAAACCACAACACACTTTGTGATGTTTAACATACTCCACACAAGTACCTTTGCCCCTGAGTGTGCCAAAATGATGGTGAATCAAGCAGATGTTTACCTAATTGCTCACGTCATTTTGACACAACATCCAGCCTGTAGCACTTACATACATCATAAATGATACAACAACTATTACATGCCAGTCACTGGAGGTAAGACAAATCCATGGAATTCGGCAACCTCAGAGGCATAGCAGTTTGCTTATCTACTTTAAAACCATCTCAAGACATTAAACTATCACATTACCATCACATTTTTCAATAAACTGGGCAAGATAAGAAGGAATGCAAATTAAAGTACTAGAATTACGCAAGGGGCAAGATTCACCAGCTAACACTGACATCCCACATCACATTGCTCCTTTAGAAATATGGTGTGAGAGAGCAAAAATGGCAATTATGCCCAGTCCCTAAAAAGACAGGAGACACCTTGTGTCTGTCCTGCCTGTGCTACTGTATACCAGCATTACTATAAACCACAGACTGATCCCAAGCCAGCTTGTTTTAACCAAACACTGAGCTTCTTCCATATGTACCTATATGGCATGGTATGTTTCGTCATTGATTCAAGCATCACTTGCTTGAGCCCCCCCCTCCCCAGGGAGGAAGGCTTGCCCTCTCCCATAGCCAGCCATGCAGACAGGGTCAGCTACAAAGCAGCAGGTCTGAGGTGTGCAGATGGTATGACAGGGAAGATGAGAGCAGGACCTTGCAGCTACAGATGGAGACAAGCAGAAGCCAGTCATGATCCTTCAAGCAATGTTTCCTGGGCTGCTTGCCTTCAAATAAACTATTTTGTTCACAAAACAAAACATCAGAGAATTGGTATAACCCCAGCGAGGAGTCAGCAGTGGGTTTCCTGTGGCTGTGCAGGCATTTCAGGATCACTGCAACTCAGGGATAAGGGAACAAATGTTAGGCCCTCCTGAAATCACTGATTTCTCATCAATACATCAGGTAAACGCAAAATTAGTAATTTTGAAAAACGTTTGCTTGGCCCATTTCTGCTCCAGTCAAGCTCAAAGTACCTTCCTCAAGTCGCATGCATGTCTATGCCTACAAGAAATGGAAGGGAACTCATAGCCTTTTAGCCTGTACTTCAGGTTCCAGCCGTAAGCAAGTAGCAAACTGTACCAAACCATAGTCGTTTATTTCCTGGCACAGGAACAGACTGTTGAATCCTGCGGGCAGGAAACACATGGAATGGCATCATCAGTGAGCCCGACTGATCCCTCAGCCAGTGCAGCCCTACAAGCCCATGCCTGGGGAGAGCTCTGATCTGCTGGAAATGCAAACAGATTTTCCCTTATAAGGGTGGAAGGAAGCGTATTTAACTTTAGGAAGAGAGCAGGATTTTTATCACCATCCTACCAGTAAGGCTTATGTTATCGGAATCTGAGTCTGGTTGTGAAAAGGGAGACAGACAAAAGAGGATATGGTGCACTGCAAAAGCTGCTAGAACTGTCTTCTTTCCATTTCACTTCTCTTTTCAGTATTTTTACACTACAGAGCTCATACTAATAATCCAGCTCATGGACACGACATTCAAATAAAAACACATGCAGTCTTTTACATTCCTCATCATCCACATGCTACGTTTCACAGTTCATTATCAAGGCAACGTACCACTCTGGAAAAATATCACAGCGAGGCACCTTTAATTTCTCTTATATCTTTGTTTGGTTTGCTTTTCTCTTAAGCTTACAGAAATAGCCAGATGGAACCAACACTGACCCAGGCTAAAGCAAGGTGTCTAGTACGCGTAAGAAACAGAAAGGTTTAGAAGTCCTTAAAGGACTTCCACCACGAAGGCAGGATTGCTGTGTCACCTTGAACTGCCAGAGCTGGGGAAGACGAAAATGACTCTAGGAAAGAGATTTCATTTGCTAACTTAGATACTTATAATTGTCCTTAAATACATCTTTTTTAAAAAACAATTGCGGTTTCTAAATAAAAATAGGAGACATTTCTATCCTATGCTTGGGGTGAAAAATCAGAATTTACAGCAAACTGTTTGTACATCCAGACTTCTTGCTCTTGACCTGTAAGTGGCTCAAGTGTGGCACTAAAACACTTTGCACCGTCTTCCCTTCCATCACAAAGGAAAAAGACCCCTGTTGCTATTTGACTGCCATCGCTGCTGTACTTTAAGTATTTTCTGCTTTCAAGAGGGCCCAGACCCTTGCTGGCTCGTCCCTCAGCAGGTGTGTCTGCTCCACTGTGGCCCGGGGAGTGCAGAGCCCCTTGGCCAAGGTGAGCTCCCACAACCCAGCTCTGGTGATGAGCTGCTCAGGATGGGGAAAGGCAGGGCTGGGGACAACATAATGATGGTCCATGAGTTTCCAACTAGGAGACGACTTCTCAGATTCAAAACCTGTCTTTGCCAGCAGGGTCAGCGAGGCTATCTGTGTCTGAGCACCAGGCGCCCGGTGCCACGTCCTGGGGAAGGAGCCTGCAGGAAGAAGAAGACGGCAGCGACTCCTGCTCAGCCCCGGACAAGCAAGGGCTGGCACCATGCTGTGCATGTCATCCTGGGGCTCCTATCACCTTCCACTGCCCCCCTCGCTCTCCTCTTGCCCAGGTGGACTGTGAGCACCCCAATAGCTCTGGGAATACCCCAAATCCCTGTGCCAGGGAAAAACCCCCTTCATTTAAAATGCAGACTACTAGTAAACTCTACAGTGGAACAGAAACCTTACTAAATGCAATTTCTGTACATTACACGCAGTAATAACTTAGGTATTGGATGAGAATCTGAGAGAGATTCACTGAGATGCCAACAAAAGAAAAAATGAAAAATAATAAGGTCAATGAAAAGAATGCATGTACCAAAACCAAGAGGACAACCAGGCTGATACTGCTTTGAGTGGTTTATATCATTGTCTAAGCTTGTAACTTCCATGAGAAACAAAATGAAAAGTATTTTTATCACCATGGAAGTTACAGGCCATTATTAAGAAGGTTTATTAAAGATACCTTTTTTTTTTCACTGAGGTTGAAAGAAACTTTGGAAATTGACTATGAGTGCACTAAGACATTGAAAAGATTCAAGATTTGACTGCAGGCAATTTAGGCTAAAATAGAAAGAAACTTACAGCCAGACTGGGTTTTCAAAACCCAGAAGAATTTTTAGTTCTTAAAGACAATTTATAGTTAAGAGGAAGACAATTTGCTGAGACTTCATTGTTAATCATCATATGTAGAGTTGTGAAGATACTGTGCACAGCACAGGAAAAAAGCATAAGGCCAACATTTTAAAGCCTACCAGCATCTGAAACTGGAATTAAGCCTTAGATATAAATTGTCATTAAAAAAAAATAAAATAAAAGAGAATAAGGAAAGATTTTTTCCCTGCAAAAACTACCAGAAAAGAAAAACTGCAGTTGAATAGTGGGGGGAAAAAGATCTTACCATTACATCAATAAAGTTTAACAAAATTATTTAACAATGAGTGGAAACATTAGCAGGCATCAAATCCATCATGGACAATAAATTACTTGAGGATATCTCATTCCCAGATACAGATAGTCAATGGTGAGGCTTTGGTGAAGCAGAAAGATCCTTTTTTCATTTTCACTTGGCTCACACAAAACACTTGACAGATATAGCAGCACATGGATCATTTCCACGCAACTTGCTGAAACAAGGACATGACTTAGATCGTGGTTTGATTTCAGACTGTGATACCTCAGCACAGCAGATATTTGAAATGCAGTAAGATATCTGCCTTGCCAAAACAACCAACGAATAACATCAAGTTCTCATGATCTACGCTTGTGGAAAAAAAAATCAGCGGTATACAGAATAGGAACCTTTAACTAGGTAGCATAATCTGGCACTGATTTAAAATATCTTAATTTAAAATTTTCATAGGATGAATTCCCTCAGGTTTGAGAACAGCTGGTTAAAATCTAGGTGATTCTATTGACTTGACAGGAGTGAGAGCAGTAAAAGTGAGCAGAGGATTTGGCTTGTAAACCGAAGGTCAGGGCAGAGAGAAGAAAACCTTCTTGTCTCATTAAAATGCATGGCTTTTCAATTTCCTACAAGCTATGAAGGTAGCGACCTTGTTGTACTTACCAACAATGAGGGTGGATTTTAATACAGAGGCACAAATTCCGTCAGATAAAGAGGTTTGTTCATTTGCTTGTTTTCACTGTTCAAAACAGTTAAATCTTTACATTTTATAAGATTTCTGTTTTTTTCATTTTACTTCCCAAGCATGAGTTAACTACTCTCAAAACATCTCAGCTAAATATAATATCCATTCACCTGAGAGAGAAATCACCACAGGAGGAAAGATTTCAAACATTCTAGTTTAAGTGGTGTTGGAAATCAGAAAGCCTTCATTTTAATTCTGAGTTAATACAGTAATTAGTACTAGGAAGACGTGAACTACTGTATAAAATCTCGCTTGCACTCGGTATTAATAAATCTGAAGTGGTTTATGTCTATTTCTTATATTTTTAGGTTTAGAGCCCTGGGGAAAGTTCACATTAGTGCAGAGGAGATTTTTAACAACTTGTGAACGCAGCAGGTTTCAACCCAGCAAAACAAGAACTGAGAGAAAGAGAAGTGAAAGAATAAAGATCTAACATCTGTTAATAACTTTAGGTCCCAATCCAGCCAAGTATTTAAATGCATGCTGGCACCCCTTTCTCTTTACGAGAAAGATTGTGTCATCTTGCATGTTTATCTCCTTTCTGATCTTTATCTAGTTCTTTAGACACTGTGACTAAATGGCAGTAAATAAGCAATAACAGACTTCATAAGAGCTGAACCTCTGTTCTGAGTTTGTTTTTCTTTTTTTTGGCTACATTTTGAGTACAACATTTAATTTTTTACCTAAGGATGCCACACGCTGTAGTATAAAATTGGAAGCTTTGCAGAAGCATGGACTTGAATACAAAGCCAGAAGTGCAGAACAACTGCAAAACCGGGGAAAGCACTCATGTATCTCTCACATAGAGTTTGCGCAGTTAGAGTATTTTAGGAGAAAAGAAAAGAAAAGGGGTCTTTTTTTCACATGTAAGATTTGTGCATTTTTTTAACGTTAAATGATTTTAAAGTAACTCTTCAAGATACTAGTCAGTGTTTGAGCTATAAACTTCAGGCTATAAGCTACTTTGTTTATATTTATATAATTGGGTGTCGATATATTATTTGGGTAGTCTGTAGAGACCTCTAACAAGGGTAAATAAGAGTTCTGATTGACACTTCATTCCATTTTCACTGCATGGTGGAGAGCACAAACGAAAGAAAAAATCTACTGTTTATGCCTGTGCATTGAATGAATCTTGGAAATGCTTATGGGGTAGGAGTTTCAAGAGCCCTGAATGCTGACCTAATCCAATATTGGGTCAATGGGGATTCCATGACTGGTATAAATAGAAACACAGCAAGTGTTTTAGGGAAGTCCTTGCCCTATGGAGCATTAGGCATTCACCTTCCAGTGATGTTCTCACAGATGCAGGTCTCAGACAAAACAGCTTTCGCATATAGACAGGTCTGTTTTATAACAGGCCAAACAACCCAGCACAACCAAATGATATGCTTAAGGACTTATTTCAAGTTATTTCAGTGCTCATTTAGTTTTCAGTACTTTAAAAGTCGAGTCCTTTAAGATCAGTCAATGTATGATCTTCAGGATCAAAGTCCACACTTGAAGAGCCCTGGCAGAACTAATACCCCTCAGCACATGGGAGGCATCAGACAGGCAGAGCTGCAGCTAAAATACCTTTTTTATTGTCAGTGCAGGAGACTCTGTATCATCTGCTTAAACGCTACAGGTCAAGAGGCAGCGATCGACTCGCGTGTTTGCAGGAGCCCTGCCAGACTTCTCCAAAACAGCCTTCTCTGGAAAACCGAACATCTTCTGCCAGTTTTGTTCCGCATCCTAAAAGCCATGGGTATCTAAAACGAAAAGTTGTGCTCTTGGGAAAAAAGGAATGGTTCTTTTCAGTGTCTGTAGGGATTATATTAAAGAGTGTTCAAGCATTTTCTACAAAAATTAAAACATGTAGGGAAAAAAGAAAAAAAAGAAAAAGAAATAGTGATTGTGGTGCTCTCGCGGGAGACTGAGATCCTGGTTGGAGACATCTGAGAAGGGACTCAAATCTGGGTCTCAGTGCTCTCTTCTAATCAAAATCTCTTTTCTTCTGTGCATCTGCTTTCAGTGGAAATGTTTCCTCTACTACCAAGGTAATCACACAATAACAAAGCCTCCCACAGAATAAGTAACTTCTAACTTCTAATAAGTAACCCTAACTTCTTGGTAAGAATTCAGCTTAAAATATATTATGCATCTGTAACTGCTCCCTTCCAACAAACAGAAAATGATGCAACTCGTCTTTGCTATGGGCCCCATCTGAGCAAAACAATTCATTGACTATACAATTAGAAATCAACGGGAACTACTCAAAAGGTGCTTTAGTGTTTTATCAAACACCAGATTATTCATAAACCCAGAGTACAATTACTTGTGGTGTTGCTTTCTTATGCTCACTTTGCAGTCACTCACAACAGTCAAATCAAGTGTAAAAGAAAAAAAAGGGCTTAATTTAGAAGGTGGAGACACCAGACAACACAGGAAATTCCAGGTGGTCCAGGTGCTAAAGGTTCACTTGCCTTAGAAGGACCTGACAGGATAAATACTCAGCTGAACAGAAAGCTGACCCAACTCAACAGCAGCAGGGAGTACACATAGATTATTTTAAGATGCAGTTTTAATAGGCCCTTCCGAGACTTGCCAGGGATCAAATGTGTTTCAGGGCAAGAAGCAGGCTGGTCTCTAAAGGGGTGAGCTGCCATCAACTCCAGTCAGCCCAGTGCTTCTGACTGTGAAGCCGCAGGGCTAACCTTGCCATGGGTAATTATCCGGGACCTGGTCCGCAACGGTACTTGCTGCATTGTACCAAATCTAAGTGGAGCTTCTCCAGTGACCTCAGCCCCAACAGCAGCCAACAGCCTCACCCTCACCTGCTGCTGCCCTGAACGTACCTGCTGCCTCCACACGGGTGAGGACTCCTGAGGGTCCCTCAGCGCCGGGGGCACCCCAGGCTTGGCCGAACTCAACGTGCAACTGGACGCCTGAGAGCGGGCTGGCATCATCCGCGTGGACACGGCACGGACAACCGGGAGCAGGTCTCCCCGAGCTGCATCCCTCACCCCAGGCAATGCCTCAGCACCGGTTAGGGCAGCATGGGTGGGGGTCTCGCATGGCCACAGCAGAATGCTCACCAGCAAACTGCACACCTCTAGGGGAAATGCTTAAGGTTTGTGCTCTGCCCCGCACAGTGTGGCCTCACAGACACAGCTGGGGTGTCTTCACGGTCCTGCGGAGGCTTCTGAATGCAGCCCACATTCAGAAAAAAGCGTGAATCACCATCTGGAGGTGATTGTAGAGAGAACCTATGCAAACATTTTCAATTAACAACACTTTTTCTTTTTTCTTTTTTTTTTTTTTAACATCTGAGAAGACAGAGTGAGATTCATTTTGAAGTATGAGCATTAAGCTGAAAGGGCTGAATACACTAGGGCTCAACCTGCTGTAATAAAAACTGAAGAAAATGAATAATCAGGGAGGAATAAGTAGCTGTTTAAGTTCTCGTTGCTGCCGAAGAAATAGAAGCTAGGGACAATGGGTTAAGCCCCCTGTTGGGTATTTGTGTTACACTTAGGAAAATGAGTTTGCTAATACTTAACAAAAAAGCCAGTAAGAGTTTTACTAATGGTTCTCTTCAAAAACTACCAAGTCAAACATCTGACAGATTCCAACCAACAAAATATGGGAATTCAAGGAAGGAGAAGCTGATTTACAATAATCACAATTTACAATAATCAGGACACCCTTCTTCCATCCTCTTTTTGTTCTCCAGTGATGGAATTACTAACACCTAACTGAAGTGATATTTTTGATTTGGAGCTAACTCCTGTTGGATTTATCAACACTTCAGAAGAAAAGTTGGTTCAGAAAGACAAAGTATATTAGCTACCTTATGGCTGATTTTTTAACTCACACTTCTAACCCAATGAGGGTGGTCATCAGGAAGGACAAAGCAAAGAGATACTTTAGGATGACTTCTTGGGGAAGAAACACAAGTGCAGATGATTCCAGAGGGAGATCCAACGGAACCACATAACGTGAGGATCAGGTCCCATTATGGAGGTCACAGCACACGGGGACAGCCACAGCCCCTGGAGCATCTCCTGAACAGCTACGGAGCTGTCGAATAGACATTTCTGGACAAGGTCTCATGAACTTTGTTTATTAGGAAGTATCAGCTAATAGAAATCCCACCATATAATTTCATCCTCAGAAAACCATTGGTAGGTCATTAGGTAGCCCATTTTCCACAGTTACTATCAGAAGAAAATATCCTACAGTTGCTTAGAACTGGGGATCAAGATTTGCTACACTCCAATTTGTTACACCACTGAGTTGATCTTCCTTTTTTCCAGCATCAGCCAGCTCTTGAAGAACTGTCTGTCCTTCATATAACCTGGACTACTTCTAATACTTACTAATTATTGAGCTGAAGAAAAGAACCACAGCAAACAGTATGACAGCATTCACCTCCATCATCCTCACTCCTGTTTCTCTCTATTAATTGCAGGAAAAGATAAGCCAGATATTAAACCAGCTTCCATGAAGATGTATAGAGGAAGGGTTTTACATAACTATCGCAGTTCAGACATTCAGTTTAAAAAAAGCAGATGCTTTGCTTCGTTTCAGCTCCCATGGAGGTGTAAAACTCAGCAGTGCATGCTATGACACCATTTCGATGAAGCTAACAAAAAGGTGAAAGTAGTCAAGTTGATAAAATGGCCCATCTTTCTATATTCTGCAAAAGTTAAGCTGTAACAGAGGCTTGAACCTTTGACTTTTGTAGCCAGTTCAACCCAAACCTGGTATCTTCATTTCAGCAAAAATGCAAAAATACAAAAATACAACATTCATGAATAAGAGTCCTTAGTATCATAGCAAGGTCTGTGCTAAAAGTACAAATGTTTTGATTCTCATGAGCACACACAGCCCTTCTCTATGATTTTAGTTTGCTGGCTTCTCTTTGGCTTGTCTGTTTTAGAAGGAGCTCCAAAGGCTTCATAATCAACAGGAAGCAGAAATTTTCCATAATTTTGGCGCAAGTTGAAAAACTGGTCTTGATTTACTCAAAAACATATACACCCCGAAAATTATTCTATCTAGAGCTACTTCAGAACTGAGTATCTTCCATGAACAGCTCTTGTAAAGGAATTGAATATATTCCACTTACAAATGTGGGGAAATGCTTCCTATGCAGAGCAGTGATTCCAGCACTTCCGTACCTCGTCACTTCTATGATAAAATTAACAACTAGGAACATTAACAAATCATTTGGCTAGTCTGAACTAGTATTTATTGAAGATGCATTGCAGCAGCTTTCAACCTGGCAAAGACTTGTGCAGCTTTATCTACTCAGCTTTATCTACTCTATTAGAAAAATTTGAGAATTTCCATGGCAGTGGAAACAGTGAATTTCTACTCTGGGAACAGAGTAGAAAATTTCACTAACATTACATACATTAAGATTTCAAGTCACTTCAAGGAATACGTAGCAACACAAGCAATGAGATGTGATTAAGGAAACTGCCATCAATGGATTGGAATCAATCAATAGGTAAATGTTGAACTTATACCATCACTCCGGCATGACTGTGAGATGCTGATTCCTCATGGTTAACACAGTTAGCCTCCTGGATTTGCCTGTGCCTGTCTTTAAGCAGAAGTACTGTCCTATCCCATGGTGCGACCTCCCTCCTGAAGAAGGACACAGCTTCAGCCACCTGCATGCAGAGCTTTGTGTCACACCAATGCTCCTATACATGGCTCCTCGCCCCTCCCAGATTTAGACCAGGCAAGCCTCACGCTGAGGACAGAGTATATTTACTCCAACATTGCTCTCAGACAGTTGCCACTCCCATGTTCCCAGCTCCTTTGCTTTGTTTTTTTGTGTGTGCTCTTGCCACGAAACACTTTCAGTGCTCTCCTGTGTCCCTTTTTACTCACTGGGCAAAAGGCTGGTCACTCACCACTGTCTGCCCGCTAAAACAGATTTTGCTCTCTCAAAAGGGGCATTTAATTTTCATTTCTCTTCTTTCCTCAGTTGCCAGCTTTCTGGAAGTTACAGAAAATTGTTTGTCCTTTCAGCCTTTACTTCCCCATTGAATGCAGTTGTCTTTGTAAGACACAGCTATATTCACTATACATACATGTGAACAGAGCCAGAATTAACAATTTCTCTAACATCAGTCACACGTCACACGCAGCCTGGGTTTCTCCTACTCCCATAATTTTTTTTGAAGCTATCTCCTTGCAAACGTCAGGCATCAGAAGGGACTCCCAAAGACCACAGGCTACAGGTTCAGTCTGCCTCAGTCTTAGGTGGGGAATACAACATCTCTAGATACCCAGGGCACCAGTCGAACATGAACAAGCCAGATATTATGAAACTCTGCACAGAGTTATCTTAAAAAAAAAAATACATGTTTTTCTCTTGTTCTTCTAACCCGATTTTTTTCCCAAGGCATGGAAAAAAGGATTATCAAAGGGTTGGACAGCCCTCAGAGAGGTTCAGAACTAAATTCCCAAGTATTGGTAAAAGTACAAAAAAATGACCAGCAAAGAGGCAGTTTTCCACTAGTCTCTTCATTCACTCCCAGCCCCAAGGAAATAACTGGCATCCTGCTGAAGTGCCACTTTAGCACACCATGTTTCAGCTGTTGTTCTCACAGATAATGTCATCTTTAAAGCACTAAAAAGTGCAAAACTGGATGCGAACAACAAAAACCATACAGGCACCTCTTCTTCTCCAAGAAAGGCAGCTCAGTAAAATTCTGCCATAACAAGCAGTAAGGAAAATATTTTACTTTCAAATCCTTCCTGAGTACCCACATCATAGAAAAAACAAACAAAATGAAAGGGAAGGAATGATCAAGTGATGTTCCATCAGTGTGCTGACTGTACTTTTAACAAAAATATGGACAAAGATAAAATGGGTTATAGAAGCACATTCAGATTTTATCAGAACAATCTCTAGAGTGCTATTTAATCCAAATCTCCATGTTACAGTTTATCACTGCCCTGTAATCCTACGGAACAGTGTCCACTTTATGCTTGTAATATTCACATTTAGAAAGAAGATTTTATTATGAAACATTGGTTTAAAAAGCAAAACACAATATTTTTTTTCCCAGTGTCCTTCATAGATAGTTGAATTATTCACATTTAAAGAAGAGCCACGAATTTTGCTTGCTTTTTTTTTTTAATTATATCTATATAAGTTGCAGCTGGTAGTCTACAAAGAGAGACGCTGTCAACATATGATAGGACACATCCCCCAGAATACTAGCACTTTGGAGCTAAAACAGGTAGCACAGGAAATTGGTGTGGAAACCTGATGAGAGCTTTGTTGTTTCAACACTTTGACTAGAATTCCAGCTACTAACGATGGAAGGCTAAGAAAAAGAACACTGGTCTGGATTTTAAAGTTAACGGTGATAACATCTTGCAGCTGAAATTGCACGGCAGACTGAGTCGGTATTCTCTTCTTGTCCTACAGTGCTAAACCAAACCAAAGCAAACAAATAGATGTCTCATTTACATGGTGATAGGACCATCTGCTGCCCAAGTAATAACCCAAAATAAAACAGCCCTTCAGGTGCCGCACTGGCCGGAGCAGCATGCATGCAATGAGCACACTGACAGAATTCAACCCCCGCCAGGAGAGAGGCTGCCTTACCTAAGGGTCAGCCCTTTTCTTTTTACTTTTTTTCTTGCTGGCCATGCAGTTTTTTCAGTGCTCCCAAAGGCTGTTTTATTTTTCAGACTATCTTTAACCAGAGACGATCTTGCGAGAAAAGTAGAAGTCTTTAAGGCTAACATTACAATCCAAGCAGAAGAGCCAGTCACACAGACAGAAAGGATTTTCAAAGCTTCAACTCGCTTTAAATGACACTTACATTCATTTCGGCAGTTTTTCTGCTATAGGCAAATGAAGAGCCTCATTCTGCATTCCACTGAACACCTCAAATCCCCTTGACATTCAATGAACATCTGGAGTCCAAATGAATACAGAATTAATCCCCAAGGCTGGACAGCAAAACAGGTCAAGAACCATCCCAGCTACAAAAGTCACTATGGAAATCTCGCAGCAGGTCAACTGAAAGCAGGCTGCACTTCACTACTGGTTTTGTAACACAAGTTTTATTTTCAGATGAATTTCCCTTAACCAGCTCTTGCCCACAGTATAGCATTAGCATAGCTATACGTGCAATGACTTAGACTATCCTCATGAAACCTACAGCAAGCAGGTCCACCCATACTAGGACAATTCTTCTAACCAGATTCTTAGCACCCATCCCTCTCCCAAGAGTCTTTAGAGGAGTTGATGGTACTCAGCTCCTGGGGCTTTTAACCCTTTCCTTTTCCTTCCATCGGGGGAAAAAAATGTAAAAAAAAAAAAAGGAACGAAACAAAGAAAGTCAGCAATACACACATGCTCTCCTACACACCCAGACACACACAGGGGGGAAAAAAAAAAAAAGGAAAAAGGAAAGTAGTATGAGGTGCCAATCTGGAATGAAATGGATTTTTGAACAGTCATATTTGGCACTGTCAGCAAAAGCTTGTGGGTGGCTCTGTGTCTCTCTGAGCCTTAATGCCCTTTTTTACATCAGTCATTTAAAAATGTCCCCCCGAAAGTTCAGCTGTGCTGCTTCTGACATTATTTTCACAATGCTGCTGAATGGACTTGATGGAGAGATGCGCTTTCCCCCAGCCCAGTTCCATAAAGCACTATACATTAAGGATGTATTCCATTTGGCCTTCAAATAGCATTTTTATGGTCCATGCAGATCCATGATTATTTTCCCTTTAAAAAGAATCAACAGAAACCACAACTCTCTGTTGGAGAGAATGGAAATTAAAAACTCTTGGATCTCCCAAACCAACTCCTACGATCCTCAGGAAGAAGATTGGATTGAAGGGTCCTCACATGGTTCTAGCTGCATTCTCAGTACACCACTTTTGTGGAGAAACCAGAGCTGTAGAAATTCCTCTGGCATGGCGTGGAATCCAGAATCGGGCAAGACATTGTCGTAGTAGTGATGGCTAATAAACTTCCCGTGCAGGTCCACCGAGAATGGCCAGAAGCCATAAATTGTTACTTCTTCACACAGACCAAGGGCAGCACTGACTAGGAAAAGCCCTGTGGAAAGCCGTTTGGCATGGATACCTTTGCTCTTCCAGAACTTGCCAATGTCACGCAGGAAATTGGGGTTGGCAAAAAGGACTGCCTGCTTGGCACCGAAGTCCTCCAGGGTGTAATAGACACGTAGGGAGGGTCCTGTCCCTGTCTTCATCGAGAAGGCTGGCATGTAGATGTAGCTGTGGTTATACACCTTCACACTGTCCACAAATGCTTTTCGAGACCACAGCAGATTCTGGAACCTGTAAAACAAAAGAGAAAAACAAGTCGGTCACACCTAGGTTTTCCCAGTCATTTCAAAACCCAGGTTTAAAGCTGCTCTTGACACACATATTTAGAATTACCTGCACACCTTTCTCGAGCCCAGAGAAAGTCCAGACAAACTTCTGACTGTCTGACACTGCCTCTCTTCTAAAAACACAAACCTGAATAGACAGTTGAAAACTATCTGCTATCCTACTATCTCCAGAAACCAAAATGTTTCTGATTTCATTTTTTCAAAAAACTCTGAATGAATACTGACAGTTTTCCTGGAGATCAGTAATTTTTAGTAGCATTTTTCTTTTTGTCCAAAACCCAACTTTTTTTTTTTTTTTCCCAGGCACAGGAATCTTTAAAAGACATTTTAAAGTATGTGTTGTTCTTGTTTCTTGATGGCAACCTAAAAAAGAATCCAAGTCACATGTTGAACAAGCAATACCAAGAAATATTTAAATAGAACCTTTGGACTTGTACAACTTGCAAGGATTGTTTTTGTTATGCCTGTATAGTGATGTAGGTTAATTCTTGTTCCATAACTGAGAGAAATGTCAGAGAACATACCTTGTTACAAACAACAAAACAGAAATTGATGAATTGTTTAGGATAAGTGGCACCACAAAAAGTTAGCAAAAGGCACCAAACAATATTCGGAGCTGGTGTTTCAGACAGCACAATGTACACACTGAGTAGGTTTAAAAGCAGCTGGTATTTGTAGCATGCAAGTTAAAGGAGAGACTACTTGGCAACTATGAGGAGGGCAATGCATACATATAGACTATTTCTCCAATATGGTAGTCTTCTCATCTCCTGATATAAAAACTAGATCACGTTACAGTTTGTTCAGTTGTCAATAGTTATTTGCTGATGTCTATTTTATCCCTGATGTTAGAGTTATATACTACTCCAAAACTAGCATCCTCTCAAGACTCTAACTTTTCCTTGTCATACGCTTCTGGATATGCCAAGATGAACGAGGCATCTTGCAGGAAATCTCAGGCCATTCACACGCAGCAAAACCTGTACTGACGTTTGACCTGTCCTGATGTCTGACACTAAACGAATGACATTTCAGAAAAATATCCCAAATACGTATCTTTTGATGTGACTGGTACAGAGATCAGCCAGAGCCACAGGAAAAATCCAATACCTAAACCACAAACTTGCTAAGTAACTAACACTTCCTCTCCCGGGGTGCTGACTGCATTGGAGTGTACCTTTGCACGAGAAAGTCACTAGGATTTTACTCCAGTTAATCTGCTTGATTTCCAGAGTCCACGTAATCTTCAGAACACGGGTCAGTCCTCCCTGCCTCTACCACGTGACAGCCTCTGCAGACTTCATCACTCAGGCAAAGCTTACTGTGTTGAATGCCGCTTCTGCACGAGCCTCACACACGCTCCTTCCATAGCAGCTGGGCTGCTCTCCCACATGTGATCCCTGATTTTCTTCTCAGCTCCCAAGTGCCCGTCTTGCCCTTGTTGCTGCCTCCTCTCCCTCACTTTCCTGCAGCTACAGCAAACGTACCATGACTGATCTCATCGTCGTGCAGCAGAGTTGGCAGAACAAAAATCTTGAGACAGCAGCACTGGATTTTTTTTTCTTTTCTTTTTTTTTTTTTTCCTTTCTCTGGTGCTGGAAGAGATAGGTATAAGAATACCTTTTTAAAAGGGTTACGAAGAGATCAATTTTGTGGATAGACCTCTTTGAAACAACAGCAAGAGTCATACACACAGCAAGATATGGGGATTTAAGTAGGATGCAGATGACCTCAAGAAGCACCAGATAGAGTTTCAGCTGAAACAATTGCCAGCAAAAAAATACAGCTTCAACAGCATTGAAATGTCTTATGAGCATGTGCCAGGTTTTTTTTAAGTCTCTGTTTTGGCAGAAAACTTGAAATATTCCTAATAAATTGAAAGGTTTTGTTGACATTTTCAACATGCAATATTTGGTCTCCTGATTTGCTACAAGTTTCTTTCAAAATTTCCTTCAAGCGGGGTTAGAATAAAGCTGCTTTGAAGCAAACCCCCTGAAATCTGCCCAGGTCTTCGTTACTGTTTTGCTCTGCAGATCTGCTCTTACCGCGTGGTGCTATTTGCTAATGTAGACAAAGCCACTGTCTTCCAAGCAAGAAATCAATTCAACCTGAACGTACAAAACAAAACAATAACAATCATTTAATAACTTCTTGCATTTGGCATTCTTTTCTGCAGAAACAGCCAAGAGACAGCTGAATATAGACCAAGGTGCTCTGGCAGAAATTTATTGCCTGGCTGTACCTTCTCATATGGCTCTCTCACTCCATTACTATCAGACCTTTAACCAAGTGTTCCCCAAAACAGGCTTTACCATTCTCTCTTCCTAAGGACCAGCAGGATAATCTATGAGATTATCAGGTACAGGACTTGGGTTGATCCTCTTAAACTTGTTCCATTTCCACAAGGACACAGTCACTGAGGGTAAAAGGAAAAATCCCTAGCAACACTTTCAATATTCACATATACGCTCAGAGCCTCAGTAACCAAACCCTGTTCTAATTACCCTAATTGCTTTTAAAAGGTAGGATAAAACCTGCAGCAGGATTTTGGACTATCCATAATTTGGACATCTACTGGGCGGTGGGAGATGCGGGTTCAAACTTCCTTTTGCAGTAAGGGGAACTCAAGCACACGGTTTGATGCACCTTGGCTGAAAGGGAAAGGCAGAGACAGGTCCTGTGTCACTCATCGAAGCCATTTTCACCATGTCCTTTCCCACTTACAGCTAGTTAACAAATTTCCCTTCAGATGGCAAATAGATGTGGTTACTCTAAAATTGCGTTTTTCAGCAAGTTTACCATTCACAGAAAAGCCCTGCGCAGCTCTAAGAACAATACACTAAAATTGTTCAGATACAGCCACAAAGGGCCAGGGACTGCCTCTGAATATTGGAATCATAGAATCATAGAATCATCTAGGCTGGAAGGGACCTTAAAGATCATCTAGTCCAACCACCAACCTAACTCTGACAAAAAAACAAAAAAAGAAATAAGCAATAAAAATCACTAAACCATATTCCTAAGGACCATGTCTACCCATCTTTTAACACCTCCAGGGATGGTGCCTCAACCACTTCCCTGGGCAGCCCATTCCAATGCCCGATAACCCTTTCCGTGAAGAAATGTTTCCTAATATCCAATCTAAACCTCCCCTGGCGCAACTTGAGGCCATTTCCCCTTGTCCTATCTCCTGTGACCTGGGAGACGAGACCAAGCCCCGCCTCTCTACACCCCCACTTCAGGTAGTTATAGAGCGCGAGAAGATCTCCCCTCAGCCTCCTCTTCTCCAGGCTGAACACCCCCAGCTCCCTCAGACTCTCCTCATAAGACTTGTGCTCCAGACCACTCACCAGCTCCGTTGCCCTTCTCTGGACCCGCTCCAGCCCCTCAATGTCTTTTTTGTGGTGAGGGGCCCAAAACTGGACACAGCCCTCAAGGTGGGTCTCACCAGTGCCCAGTACAGGGGGAAAAATATTCATTTGCTATCATTGCCACAATGGGTTTACATTTCTTCTGGATGAATTTTTCCCAAATGCCTTAAAGTAAGGAGAAGTGAATGGCACTGCCATGGGAGCAGTGCATGGGAGGGTCTTCTGGCAGAAGGGACAGCATTTGTCACGGTCCTACAAACTGTCCTTCAGGAACGTCATCACCTCCTGGAACCCCGTGCCTCATTCAAATGGTCTGGATGACAGTGTTGGTGGTAGGCATCATGCCCAGCTCAACAGATGGACATTATACTGGTGGCCAGAATCCCACGTAGAAACATAAAACATGCTGACTACGGTTGGCCTGATGGCCTAACACCACCAAAAAGCTGCCGCCCATCTTGCGCTCCTGATGAGGGGAGATATTAGAAGCAAACAGAATTTTCTGTTCCCCATTTGTAAAAATAGAATCACAGAATGGTTAGAGTTGGAAGGAACCTTAAAGATCACCAAGTTCCAACCCCAATGCCATGGGCACCTCCCACCAGACCAGGTTGATCAAAGGCCCATCCAGCCTGGCCTTGAACCCCTCCAGGGACGGGGCAGCCACAGCTTCTCTGGGCAACCTGTTCCAGTGCCTCACCACCCTCACAGCAAAGAATTTCTTTCTGGTATCTAATCTAAATCTCCCCTCTTTCAATTTAAAACCGTTACCCCTTGTCCTGTCACTTCACTTCCTGACAAAGAGTCCCTCCCCAGCTCTCCTGTAGCTCCCTTCAGATATTGGGAGGCTGCTATAAGGAACCCTGTCCAGCTTTGTGACATGTCACATGCTGGTTAGAGGCTGAGAAATCTGGGGACAAACACTGTGCACCCTCAAGTTTCTCAAAATGGTACTGGAAGCTCAAGTGTATTTTCTTTCAACTCCCAATCCAGACACAGAGTCCTCCTGCAGGCAACACCATTCCAGCGGTGGCTTTGAGGGTACCATATCGCATCCATCCCAGCAGACAGTGAGGGGGCTCCTTCAGGACAGAGAGACCAGGAGGCCTTTTCCTCTGCAGATGACCAGCTCTGTAGTACAGATGTGACCGCGACGGTATGTTTTTTTCCTACTTCTCCTGGCATGGTCATCATCAGCCTGGTGCAGTCCTCACATCCAGGCGGGCGCAAACGACTTCCCTCTTGCTGATCCCTCCCCACTCAAAAGAGACACATCAAAAGATCCAGCCCCTTGTGCAAGAGTGCATCTCGGGTGACATTGTCTCCCCAGCTCAGCTCTGAGCAAGAAACAGCTGGACAGCTCTCGGGGTCATCCTCCGACCGCCTGCAGCCAAGCTCACTCTAACGCCCGGTGGCGGCTTGCCAACTTTTAGATAAAACTGGATCTGTAATCGAGCCCTGAGCAGCACCTGAAGCCAAGGCGAGCTGCTCAGTGATTTGCAGGAACGTGTCCCGGCAGCCCGGAGAGGAGCCGGTGAGTGCCAACGTTGGCCAACACAGACCATGGCACCTTTGGCCCGGGCGCTTTCCTTCCCTCACTCTCATTCATGGACAGCAAGCACAGAAATTCATCAGCAATGCGTTTTTGCTGTCAGGTCCGTGTGACAGATCAACTTAAAAAGTGCAACTTCCAACAGGGGGGTGCAGGCACAGCCATCAGAGAAGTTGGTTCTTTGGTACCAGGTGCCGGGTTCCCTCAAATGCTCTGCTCTGCTTTTCCAGGGAGAACCTTGCATCCACAGGAGAGCTGCCACAGCACATCGTCATGGCAGCACCATCAAAGACTCAAGAGCTTCACGTGTTGTGTTTTTTTTTGTTTTTAATCTGGTTTTAATGTTCTTATTGATGTTCTTTAGCAGATATCCGGGCAGAGGACTGCTCTCTAGTACTAAGAGATGAATTCCAGTAACCACAAAGAATTTGCCGCAGTGACACTGAGCTAACCCGTTTGCAGATAATAATGGCAGCATTTTCTCGCATCTTGGTTTCTTTTTGATCTTTTTGATCTCCCCAGAGAGTCACTGTCTCATGCCTGTGATGATATCCCAGATATTTACTGTGTTGGCATCTGCAAAGTCACAAGTTCAGCATTCTGGATTAATTGCAAGTTGATTTATTAAAAAAAAAAAAAAAGATTGAGTAATAAGGGGAGAAGCTTGGATGGCAAAGAACTAGTGCATTATTTTAAAATTAAGACAAATAGAGCTCAAGGGAATAGAGCAGAAGGCATATAAAGACTTACGTATTTGTCCCTATGGCAAAGGATAACCTTATAATAATTATTTAGATAATTTGATGTCAGCATTAGCCAAGAATGATTTAGCAATTTCCTGCTAAATTCCTGCAGCTGTTGGAATATGCTTACAGCTGGGGTCACAAGAAATCAGCTTGCACCCACACATCTGAACCTCCACTGCAGTGACAGAGGAGCGTTATTGCACTCATTTCTCAGAGCGCTTTTACGCTTTCAAAAAGCGATGTTCTCGTTAATGCCTCGCGCTCTCATTCATATCCTGCACTTCTGGATTAGCTGCCCCTTTGGAGCTTGTGTAGCCAAAAATGTGGCTAAAACACAGCCTGTGTCTGAATTAACAGCATGCTCATTTCTGTGTGCTCGTTCTCCACAAAGGCGCTTTCAGCACATGTTAGGTGCAAGGTAGACCATTCTAATTGTCCTCACAGGGAGCCAGAAACGAGCACTGAAAGTACTAGAAATTGACCCCCTTTCTTGTTTTATCCCAGCTTCCCCAACTACACAAGCCACCATTTACTTAGCCTAAGGCTAGCTACCAGACTTAAAATTCAATTAGAATCCCATTAAAGTCAATGGCAAAACCATCTCTGATCTGACTGAAAGTATGCTTGGAGCTTCAGGAAAAAACAAACAAAAATCAGGCCTTCCGAATCTTTCTGCAGGTCCCTTCCGAAAGATTAGGAAAGGTATGAAGTAACATGGTCAAGTAAGATCACAGGTACCAAACATTCTCCATCAATTGCAGGAGGCTTTTATTCCTCTCGTAGCACCCCAGTGCTCTGTCTAATCTCATTTCAATCAGCTTCAGCAGGAGGGTTTTTCTCCTATTCTCGCTGCAGGTCCTTCCACAGGCACCATGGTCAACCAGTGGCATGGGTGGGGTGGTACTCTTCCCGTCTTTTCCTTTTCTTTTGGTCTCCTCCCTCCCTTGCCCAACTGCCCTTTATGGACCTAAAGACAGCAAATCTTCCACTCAGACTCTGAGCAGAGATGCCTGTTCCACTGGCATCTGGCTCCAAAACTCACTTCAGCTGGTCCCTCGGGCAGAGCCTGCAGCCTGCTGAGACTCCACGCTGCCTCCTCTTCCTTATGGATGGGGACTTTCAACCTCTAAGAACCTGCGCGTTCCTCTTGTCTCTGGTCCCGAAGATTAAAGAGAAAACAAATGAGTCTGGCTCTCCTTTTTATACACCTTTTCAATGGCATTTTCCAGGTCGAGGATACTGGTTATTCCCAAGGAAAACACACTCTTTCCACAGTGACTGCAGACTACATCTTTCTCTGCCGGCCTGTTTCTTCATGGCATGCTGTCCTTAGCACATGACCTTCAGGATAATTCGAGGCGCTCAAAGTCCAGTAGACATTGCAGAGGTAGGCTCTAATATCCACGAAGAGGCAGGCTCCCCTTCTGACTAGATTCGGTATTCATTAGGGTTTTTTTTAAACCTCCACCCATCACTGCTCTTACGCTGTCACCCTGGGAATACTATATATAGTGCCAAGGGAAAGCTGACTCTCTGTTTTTCAATGGAACACAGAGCTATCCTATACAGCAAAGCAATGAAACATTAAAATCAGTGTTCACTGGTATTTTGGGACTGTGTGTGATCCTTATTCTGCCAACTCAAATTAGAATGTGCTTTTAATAGCTACTCTTTCCAAAACCAGCAGAGCTAAACATCAATCCTTTCTGTTATCTGACAGCTTGAGTCTTAGCTTTCAAAAGATGAGCTGTTCATCTTACTTTGACTCTTTGAAGATTGTGTCTGCGAAAGTCACATACAAGTGGAAATAATATAAAAGGAAAGGCAGAGCAGCATGGCTGTAAACTACCTGTATTTTCAAAATGAAATTACTGCCTAGTACTTCTAAATCTTCTGAATGTTTCACAGCTCTTAGAGCTGAAAGTCTGGAGGATGAGAAAATAGAGAACCAATGAAATCAGCTAGAAAAAAAAAGAAAAAAAGTTACAGAACTAAGCCTGATATCTTTAGCATTTGATTTCATTGGACTGCATGCCACAGCCAGCCTGTAAGAAGAAACGTAACCAGATCACATATCTTTTTCAGCTCTTAATGGGGAAAAGAACTGCAACAAAGCCCAGATACAGTCTTCAAAAGATTTCTGTTTGATTTAAGGTGGGTTCCCTAGACAGTTTGCTGTCTCTGTAGGAAAGCAATCAAAGGGGAACAGAACAGTGCAGTCCTTCCTCTGCTTCTAGGTCTTTTACCCAACTACTGCCCAGACACGAGTCTATCTGTCACTGCAGTTTAGCAATAGCATTGCAATGAACACAAAGCTAATGATATTATGCTTCCCTGTCTGTTCATACTGGCCTTATACGCTTTGTAACCCAAATATAAAACATATCAAATGTTTACACCCGTGAAAGATCTATTTACAGCAGAGAACACTTTCTGGCTGGTATACTTGACCGCTTGCTAAGTCTTTTGAGTTTTCTCTTTAAGCTCATGACCTCCTTAGCATCTTAATAATTTGCAAGTGTCAGTGAAGGTGACATTCAACCGTATCCTCTCTTCAACCTTTCAGAGGTCTTTCCAAAGAGAACTGGATAGACAGAGAAAGCAGCAATGTTTGAATTAAATGCGTTTGCTTTTTAAAGATGTTTGGTGCCACAAAATTATAGACTGAAGAGAAATTATTTAAAACAGCTTTGACAGGCATTATGACAACACCTGTAATTAGGATGGGCTCTTTTTTAAACCATAGTACATGTATTACCGCTGATCTCTGAGGTCATGCCATGTGGCCTGCAGCTGGAGTGCAGATTCCTATTAAACAACACTGTCACCTAAAGGCTCGATAATCAAATCGGTTGTTCAGAGCCCATAGGAGTATGTGGTGAACCTACAATATTGTAAATGGGGTAAAATCAATTCACACAACTCCAAAATATGCAAAAGAAGATCTCTGTATTTCCTCTATTAGCCGCTCCCTCTGGGCAGCCTCACCTGTTTTGGCATCCCTAGGACAATGAGCATTGCAATTAAACAATGAATTACTGGCCAACTGAGTAGAAGCAGACGAGGTGGTGATAAATTGCTCTGGAGCAGTTAGAATAGCAGAAGCCAAACATGAGGCTAAAGAGATGGAAATAGAGAGAAAAAAACCAAGTTTCCTCAAGTGAGAAAATACACACTACTGTTCCTTCAGCACTCATGGATGAGTCCAGTCCTGCCAATACATTCACGCTCATCCTGTATCTGTACCATCAATTCTCTAATAATTACCTCAGTTTCTGCCTGCTGAGTTTCCCTACAGGCAGAGGGAATGTCCTCAGTTTCTTCCACAGTGAAGGCAGATGCAAATAATTCATACTGCCCCTCCGTGTCTTCTTGACTTCTTTTACACCTGGTCGGCATTTGACCACACACACATTATGGAAGGTGGGGACTAGGTGGGGGTTCACCTTTTTTTGGGGTTGTGCTGTTGCTGAGAAGAGGACATAGCATTAGGTTTTTACTCCTCTAGTTAGTTCTTTTTGGAAACAGTTTCTGCCTGCCACATAGATAAAATATTTAATCATCCAGAGCTTATAACGAATTTCATTTCCTTTGGAAACAACTTCGGCTTTTGGTAGGATGTTTCCCTGCCTCCATTAATCTCCCTTTTCTCTGCCCTTTAGTGATGCTAACTTCCTTTCACCTGTTCTTAAGACTTTATAGATGCTCCTAGGGCTATGCTTCCTGTATGGTATCCTTAGGACAGTCCACTATTCTGAGTGGATCATCCAGATATATTTTCCAAGATGTATGATTAATGCTAAGAATGCTGCTTAAATCTTTTCAACACTATTAAGCTGCCAAGGTATCTCCTCAACTGTAAGTACAGCCTGTACTCAATTTAAATTGCTATAGCTATAATACTCTTGATCAAAAACAAATAAATAAAAAAATCAAAGCACGGATAGCTGAAACATGTTGCAGCTTTTGCTAATCTCTTCCACTGTTTTGATACCTGTGAAAGTGCTAGAGTTCTTTCACCTTTGTTCCCCTCATTAACTTCACTCAAAGGAGATCCTGTGTAAAGGAAGTAAAAAACAAACTTTTTTTCTTTTAAGGTAGCAGGAAATAAATGCTATTTGCTAGGACTAAAGTAATACTTTGAAAGGCAGTGCATGTCACTGAGTACAGCCCTCGGTGCACTGGCTAAGAAAACTATAGGAAAGTATAGCAAAACATTCAACTCCCTCAAATTCTCTTGGTTTCCAAATGCCAGAGAAGGGTCAGTGGCATCGACACTATATTATTTAGGAGCAGCTTTGTAACTGTAGTTGGTGTTCTTCCCATGTCACATATCTCGAGGTGCTTTGCCTCTTTATATAATACACCATAACTCAGATGTGGTCCCACCTTCTCACATTCGGAAACACCAGGCAGGAAAACCTTTCTCTCTTTTGTTCCCTACCTCAGGGCACAGTCATTAACAACAAGTTGTCAGAACAGAATGGAGCTTCACTTCAGAAAACACCATTGGCAGGATATTCACCTGGGCAATGCAATCTCAAATTGCTAGAAGCTTTCCCAAAGTCCAACAGAGTCAGTGACAGCTGGCCCCAAGATGGACCCTGGGAAGGACTGCCCCCTCTGGGAGGGATCTGAGGCTGGAGTGAGGAAGAGTGTGAGGAGGAAGGAGAGGCAGAGACAGCGTGTGATGAACTGACCGCAACCTCCATTCCATGTCTACCTGTGCTGCTCGGGGGGGAGGAAGTAGAGAATTTGGAAGTGAAGTTGAGCCCGGGAAGAAGGAAGGGGTAGGGGGGGAAAGTGTTTTAAGATTTAGTTTGTATTTCTCATTGTCCTACTCTGATGTGATTGGTAATAAATTAAAGTAATTTCCCCAAGTCAAGTCTGTTTTGCCTGTGATGGTAACTGGCGAGCTCTCTCCCTGTCCTTATCTTGACTCATGAGCCTTTTGTTGTATTTTCTCTCCATTGTCCAGCTGAGGAGGAGAGTGGTGGAGCAGCTTTGGTGGGCACCTGGTGTCCAGCCAGGGTCAACCCAACACAGGGTCCTTCAATCCCTCCTGTAAAAACTAATTTTATCAGACGTAACATACTCAATGAAGCAGAGAGGAAGACAAGAAGCGCATCCTGGGGTGCATCAGGAAGAGTGTGACTGGCAGGTGGAGGGAGGTCATCCTGCCCCTCTGCTCTGCCCTGGGGAGGCCCCATCTGGAGTACTATGTCCAGTTCTGGGCTCCCCAGTTCAAGAAGGACAGGGAACTGCTGGAGAGGGTACAGCAGAGGGCTACAAAGATGATGAGGGGCCTGGAGCATCTGCCTTACAACGAGAGGCTGAGGGACTTGGGTCTTTTTTAGTCTGGAGAAGAGAAGGCTGAGGGGGGGTCTGATCAATGTCTATAAATACTTAAAGGGTGGGTGTCAATAGGATGGGACCGGTCTTTTTTCAGTGGTGCCCAGGGATAGGACCAGAGGAAATGGGCAAGTTCCATGTAAACATGAGGAGGAACTTCTTTACTTTGAAGATGGCAGGCTGCCCTGGAATGTGGTGGTCTCCTTCTCTGGAGACATTCAAACCCTGCCTGGGCCAAGTTCCTGGGCAACCTGCTCTGGGTGGACCTGCTTTGGCAGGGGGGTTGGACTAGATGATCTCCAGAGGTCCCTTCCAACCCCATGTGATTCTGTGACCGTCTAATCTGGTGGTGGAGTCACCCAGCCTTCAGGCCCTCCCTGTTTAGTCACACAGACAGGAGGAGTATTAGCAGATGACAATGAGGACACCAGCCCAGCATATCCCTTGCTGATGGTTATGACTGCCTCCTACTAGATGAGAAACAGAGGTTTAAGTCTCCTCAAACAGAACTGAACTTGGACCTACCACAACTTCAGTGACTGAGGGGACTACTTGCCTCTCATGTAAAATATGGCATATGCCTTGGGCAGTTTCCTGAACCGAGCTCTATGTTGTTCAGCTGAAACTACCCAGCCTGATTTTGTGAATTGCTTGAGGACAACTTAAACTATATTATCTGGAAGTTTTAGTCAGCAAAAAACCCCTACATTAGCCCTAGCTTCATTTCTTTTTATTTGACTTGGGTCTTTGTACAAATCCCTTTCATGAAGGTACCAAAACTTTACTGCAAGAGGAGTTAGATTGAGATGACCCTCTGATATCACACAGGTTGCAGAGGAAATGCTAAGTACCTTCCCAACAAGTGCAGTATGTGAAACTATGGTCAAACTTTAAAATCCTGGGTTTGTACTCCTTTGAGCTACCTTTTCTCTCTGAAACACAATGAACATCAGCTTTGGCAGATGTTCACATTCAAATGAGTAAGGAAAGGAAGTTGCCATCTCCTACAGAACCAAGAAGATTTCTTTCAGACTCAGGCAGCACAAAAAATAAGCTGCTTTTCTTTAATGCTCCGAGTAATTAATACTGAATTATGGTAGAAATTCTATCAAAAGACTTCCGACAATCACATTAATACCAAATATCTTCACATGCTTTATGTGATTACAATAAACAACAAAGACGTGAACACAGATTAAGCAATTATTTTAAAGTATTACTGAATAATCAAACAGGAACAAAAGCTATCCATTAGTGGCTTTTCTTCCTGAAGCAACAGTAGCACATTACCAGAAAAAAACCTGTAGATTTGGACCTAGCAACCAGGCCAAAGGGTATCTTGGGGTGAGGAGGAAGGGATGATCTCAAGTCTACAGCACAACTCAAAGACAGGAAAACAGAATACCTTAAGAGCATCTGTTTGATAAGGCCAAGGTATTTTTCAGATAAAGCCAAATTGTAGGTTTGAAAGTAGTTATAAATGTCAAGGCTGTCAACAGCTCTGAAGAGCCTGAGGTTGGCCATGAATCACACAGGACAAAAAACAGCCATGGCCATAAACTCCCCCTTGAGGAAATGGTTATGCTCCCAGAAGGTTTCCAAACACTGGGAGGATCATTGAGTGACCAGTTTGCTTTGGCTGCTAGACCTTTATGTCCCTAGCAGCTCAGTACACATATTCCCAAAGCAGCTAATCAAACAGTAAGAGTAGTGAAATTCAGCCTTTTGTTTCACAAACAGAGGCCAGAATAGTTGGTACAGTAATGTGCAACGCTCGGAAGCTATTGCTGAGATTTTTATCCAGAGGCTTTATGCAGATAATGATTTGGAAAACAAATACATTTTTTAACAAGCAACATAATTTTATCTGAATTTGCCTCGAGGCCAAAATTTCCCTTCGTTAGTCTGCTACTCTAATAAGCTGCAGTGCACAGTGTTGCTGTGCTTTACCAAGCTGCATTCAGGGACCTTACACGCTCCATCAAACCTAGCACTTTGCTCGTAATACCAATTCCTCTTCAGACTGGTCCTGCTTGTTATAAAAATTAGACCATTTCCTCTATCTCCTCCCACATCTGCATTTTTTTATGTCAAAAACAACAAGTTGAGGAATATCGCACTTTAAAAGATTCCTTTGTTTTGATTATGCCTTGAAATGGAGTAGAAATATGATCATTAAGGTCTTGTCTTGATGCTTGAAGTCAGCACAGTTACCCTGATATCAACAGATTTACCCCAACTTTCATCAAATGATAGAGATCAGTCTTTATGATATCATATGCCAGATATTTAAAGTTTCAGGAACCAGCAGTACACTGCATTATTCAAGAAGCACACTGTGAACATACAGCTAAAGACAATGATATTATCTGGATGCACGAGGCTATGGAGATGATTCATTCAGCATAATCACTTGCTTTCCTTGAACCTCGGATGTCTAATGTACCAGAAGAAATGAGGGATGGCAGCAACTGTGCTGGAGCATGAAGTGAGAAAAAAAACTTAGCACACTGCTCTGGCAGAAAAGTCCCGTGTGTTCTGTTCCTGCAGCCATACCCAGTTTCATTTCCAGCTTAGTGGACCTACGAGCGTGGAGTCAAAAGCATAAACAATTTGCAAGGGGCCCTACCAGTATGTCTAATGAATTTCCCTTCATAAAGCCAGCTGGTAAAAATAGTTCAGCCAAAACATGCCAGCGAGTTGTCCGGTTTCTTTTTCTCACTGCCACTCTCTGCAGTCCCAAGTGCTGGAGCACCAGGTCTGCACAGGGCAGACACATTCAGACGCAGTTCAGCTACGGAATACCACCTACCAGGTCTTCTGAGACAGCCCAGCAGCGGCATAATTTTCTGTACAATCTAACTATAACTGTTCATGAGCAACTCATCTGTATGTAGCAACATGTATAAATATCCCCAACAGACAGGGAAACAAAGAGGCAGGTATAAAGGACCAGAGGGGTCACCTGAGTTTACGGTGGCTGGCTCGCGGACGTTCTGCAGATGTTCTGGCAGAGCTGGGACGCCAGAAGGGAAGGCAGGGAGGAATGGAGAAGAGGCAGAGCAAAGAGCTTGTTGGAAATCCTGCAGTGTCAGCACTGTAAGAGATGCTGACTTCAGAATGCTCTTTAGGAGCTTCCAGCAGTCCCGTAATGCTTCCTAATGTCCTGTCACTAACATCAAACATGTAATAAAGAATCAAATATTACAACTGACAGATGTTAAAAAAAAGCAGAAGACATCAGGGACATCACCAGTGTCCTCTTGCCTCTAAACTATGATGACATAGACCTTCAGGACAAGAGGAAATGGGCACAAACTTGAATATAAGAAGTTCCACCTAAACATGAGGAGGAACTTCTTTCCTGTGAGGGTGGCAGAGCCCGGGAAGAGGCTGCCCAGGGAGGTGGTGGAGTCTCCTTCTCTGGAGACATTCAAAACCTGCCTGGGCCAAGTTCCTGGGCAACCTGCTCTGGGTGGACCTGCTTTGGCAGGGGGGTTGGACTAGATGATCTCCAGAGGTCCCTTCCAACCCAGAATTCTGTGATTCTGTGACACGTGCTACAAAAAAAGCTCACAGATGATGTTAAAAGGTCATCTGTGTGTTGTCCTGCAAAATCTCTGAGTAGACCCACAGTTCACATAAGTGAAATGGAGATTAAACTTCTTGCTAAGCCCAGTTTTCTTTAAACTTTTTATCCTTTCCAGCTCAGGACACCCAAGCTCCAGTTCTCAAACTCCACCCAACATGGTTCCAAACTTGGTGGTCTCAGTTTGTAAGACTGGACGGTTCAGGACCTGCACAAATTGAGGCATACAAAGCTAAATGTACAGGCAACTGAGCACAGCCATACCATCTTCACTGTCTAAGCCTTGTTTTAAAAACTCTCCTACCCAAGAGAACACGAAGAACTTGTGCAAGTGTCTGTTTTCAGGACAACAGTTTTGTACAGCCATACCTTACAACTGCTGGGGGAGGCAGTGCTGAAATAGCGCCGAGAAATGTATTGTCCCTATTAAATTAAAAAGGACCTCGAAGCCAGCAGAAGTGCTGGATTCCTGATTGCTCACATAGCTTAATGATGTCAGCTCACCCTTTGGCTCTGGCCCAGGTGCTCCAGCTAGTTCTCTTCAAGACAAATCCATCCCTGGAGGTATTCAAGAAATGTGTAGACATGGCTCTTCAGGGCATGCTCTAGTGCCCAAGATTAATGGTTTGTGGGTGGGTGTGATGTGGTGGGGTATTGTTAGTTTGGTGGTTTTTGTTTTTTCTTTTTTGGTTGTTTTTTTTTTTTGTGGTTGGACTCGATGGTCTCAGAGGTCCATTCCAACCATGATGATTCTGTGAAATACGCTACAGGGACTCAATCGATGCCCCCGTAATGTCTGTACTGCTCGGCTTTGGAGCCATGGATTGGTTCTTAGCCCTCTCTATTCACTCGTGTAGCTATGCCTCCACTGCACACCAGGCAAGGGAAGTGTGCCGGTGCAGGGCAGGAGAGATAAGGACCAAGCCACATTTTGCCATTGTCACAAGCTGTCCCTGGGACTACAACTGGGACAGCAGAGGGAGGCAGCCAGCGGACCTGTCTTGTGGCTGTGTAGCTTTATTAGCCTGGAACAAGACCCCTGTGGGTCTTAGTGATGTCCATACAAGTCAGTCTGGGATCTTACAAGGGAATTAAAAGCAAAGCCCCCAACACTTCGCTGCTGGTAATAGGTTTGGGATCACACAGGGGTATACAGGTCAGACTTGACGCACTGTGCCGAGCCCGCCAAGGGCAGCGCTTTGCTTTCCTGCCAGGTTCATGTCTGAAACTAGGAGTAAACTTCACGCTCCAGGTACTTCCTGCAGGGAAAAAAAAATAGGGCAAGGGCACCAAAGGCTGGGAAAAGGCAAAGCCCTGGTCTTGTTCAGGCTGAACCACGCTGTTGTCTCTGCGAGGAAGGAGCTGAGGAACGACAGTAAGTGCGTGTCTCCCTTTGAAGGATCCCAGCAATGTGTTCCCCTCTCTAACAGGAGAGGACAGACCATTGCATAATGCCCTTTACAGCACAATCTGCACACTGTCAACAGTTTTTAACTTTATTTTTACATTTATGCTGAGTATGTTGCTATGTGCTTTCACACGCTCTCAGCTTCCATATGCGTACAATCTTGCGCTTAAAACATCCTGCTTGTCATCTTCCTGAATTTCATTTCCTTTGTGGAAGTTCCTTCAAGATTCAAGTAGCCACATTCTAATTTGCTGCCCTGAATCATGAAATGACCCCCAACTTTCTTCTGTGACAACATTCTGAAACATTGCAGCATGATATATTTTCTGATATAAATGTGACAGATGAGCAGCCCATACCCTCCACATAGACATCTTGTTAAAAAAAAAAAATTTTGTTGTGCTTGAAAACTAGTGATGATAAAGAATAAAATTCCAGGATGACAATACTCAAACTCACAATTTAAAAAGATATGTTACCAGTTTTACACTTCTAAATATGTAACAATATTTTAAATGAAGCTCCCAAATAACTTAAAAAACCCCACAATTTGTATTACAAAGCTCCCTATTTATGTTTCTCTAACTTTAGCCTTGAGCATTCATGGCTAAACCGTAACTCACCACAAAATCTAGTACATAAGAATAGCTTATTACAACATAATGAAGAAGTTACTTTCTCATTTTCCTTCCACAAATCCTCAGATTTCAGTGGCATAAAACTTTCAAGCATCTGCACTGCTACTTGTGTGTTTGATGGAAGATTAGTGACTGTCGTCAGTGCAGTACGTATTAGCTAAGAAATCAATTAAAGCTGAAGAGAGAATTTTGCTAAGGATTTTCAGCTAGTATACTAGGAAAATTCTCCTTGTGCCCCACGTGCCAGGAATTGGCTACATAAGTAAACAAAAGCTGTTTATTTTTCCATCTCCCTCTATTCTCAGAGTCACTTGCAACTGCTGTCATTTTTTCATTGCTACTGAAATAAAATGCGTGGATCCAAATTCTCCTCTTAACTCATTTTGGGGAAATTTTTGCCTTATGAGAACCACGTTATTCTCTGCCCTGTTAAATTGCACTATACATACTGACAGCTTGATTTTCTCTATCCTGCTTTATCTTTCAGAAGGACCATTTGGTTCTCTCTCCACAGAATGACAGCTTTTGGTAGGTTTCCGTTTCCTCTTCCAACAAGCCAGCTATTGTGGAAAAATGCTGAAACCGAGATGAAAAATTCCAGTGGATCAGCTTTAACCTTCCAAAGTATCTTGAAAATCACTGTGCTTTCACTATTTACTCTTTCAAACCAGAAATTAAAAAAGCATGACTGTTAGAGACAAAAAAAAAAAAAAAAAGAAAAGAGAGAGGAGGCAGGGAAATTAAGTATTAGGGTGGCACATCTCTCATTTAACTATTTCTGTAGAAGTTCTTGCCTGTGTAATACATTCCAGACCAGATGGCAGAGCGCTGCCATGAAAAACTGATTAAAACAAACTTCCTCAAAAAGAGAGTGACCGAACTTAGGATGCCATTTGCTATGTTATCCAAATATAACAGTCAGATCTAATTTCAATCATTCAGCTTTTCTCCAAAAGCTACATACGATAGAGAAACTCAATCTTGGAATGTGTCAAACTCAGCTGGGGAGATTCCTGTGGGAAGGAATACTATTCCTTCCCTTCTACAGACAAGTGCGTTTGTTGCTATAAAACGTAAAGACAAAAATCCACAGAGGATTTACTGGCCTCAAAATAAAAATTTTACCCAAAAATCATGTACATAAAGCATAATTCATTATTTTTGTAAGTATAGCTAGTCTCTTTAAAAAAAAAGAGCAAAAACCCACATGTAACTTTTAATTTCTTTTTCTTCCTGTTAGTTTTGAGAAGTCAAAAACCACAGGAAGTAAGCTGACTTTTCTTGTGTCTTACACATCATCAGATCAGTTTCTTAGTAAGGATTGCGCCCACCTCCCATTTGGCTGGTTTTGGGCAATGGATCTGAGCTCAACTGAAATCAATTATACTTCTTGCAGAGTACCAGAAAAGGATAGAAACAAGACTGCCAACATTTTTAAATCACTCTCCACGTGTTGGAGATTGCAGGATGCTTTCCTCAAAGGTTTTTTCAATTTCCTACATGATGAAGCAGTGAAAGAATCTAATGGGTGAAGACAGGAGACATGATCTGAAAGACAGGGATTAAGAACATATGCCACCTGCACTTGGGATTAAATCTGGATGGTTTCATCAAGGCAGAGAAAAACGGAGCATCCTGGAGGCTTGCTTGAGTGGCAAACAGAAAAGAAACAATCATCATGAACTTCGTGTTTAGAAGTACGACAAGGGATTTTTGTTCTTGGTAGAATCACCTATTTCTGGCACACACTTCCCCTAACGTTCTTTCCCCTCACGTCAATCTTTAGGATGTTTCTGCCTAGACCTTCGTTTATCTTGGTCAGTATAAAATATTATTCTCTTTCTACTCCAATTTACTATTTTTATCTGTTCCAGTGTCGCTGGAACAATTGCTTAAAACTTTCTATGCTGCCTGTGCTCCTCTCTCCCTTAACATACATCCATCTGGTTCTTATATACTCCTTCACTAAATACTTCAACAGCCAATTTTAGAAAAGCTTTTTCTTCTTTAATGTTTATATAAAGAAAAGATACTATAGGGTTCTATTTCTTTTTAAAATTGCTTTTTAGTTCCTAGACAAATCAGGGAAGAAATAGGAAAGATAAGGGTACATGGAAGGAGACTGTCTGCTTCTTTAAGGCTACCTGGTCAAGGACCTCTTTAATAAATAAGCATTTTGTGGTTGTTTTCTGTCTAAAGGAATAGTAAGCAAAGGAGAAATCCATGAACAAGAACATACAGGAACACAAACCTGACCAACAAATGATAAGGGAAGCAGCGAGAAGAACCAAACCCGGTCAGTCACACTAACCGATGAAGGTATGAAGGAGTGTGAGAATGTTTATTTCAGCAAGATTGTCTGATCAAGGAAGTCCTAAATTGGGATGACAAGAACAGAAGACAACAACAAAAAAAAATAATCCCAAACATATAGAGACATAGAGCTGACATAACAAACATGATGACCATGACAAGAAACAAAGCTCACCACTCACACTCACTGATGGGCTATGAAGAAGCTGCAGGTGCTACCACAAGGAAGATCAACCTGGGCTTTGCAACTGGAAACCAGAGGAGGTCCTGGACACCGTCCTGGGAGGAATGAGGGGAACTGGTACGACTACAGAAATTGATGAAAGGATGGATGAAAGACCATGCAGGAGAAGAGGAGCAGGGAGGCATAAAGACAGATAAGACTATAAAAGGGGCTGGTCATGTGTAAAACGCTCATAAATTACTCTTGTCTGTCTCAGCCCTGTGCCTTACCACTGCTGTCTGTCCTACCTTCTTATTAAATCTTTTCTTAACTATTTCTCTGCGTAATCTCACTGTCTATCCCATACATCTGCAGGCTGCAAGGAACAGGCACCAGCTTTTTGGGCAAGTATCGTGACTGCACTGGGGGTCCAGCTGCTGCAGCCAGACCAGGGCTGTAGATACCCCTGGGTCCACGTTGCCAGCTGGTGAAGCAAGGGGAGGTCTAAGCCCCCAGCCAGGGGGGCAGCAGCAGTGTATTTCCCAAAACCCAGCTACTGGGAGGACTGGGATGAGCGAGGCACCAGTGGCTGGAGTGGGACCATGGATCACAGCCAGCGTGCCTGGTTTTACTCAAGCCAATATATCATGGAATCATCAGAGTTGGAACAGACCTCTAGAGATCATCCAGTCCAACTCCCCTGCCAAAGCAGGGTTGCCCAGAGCACATCACTCAGGACTCCATCCAGGCAGGGCTTAAAGATCTCCAGAGAAGGGGACTCCACACCCTCCCTGGGCAGCCTGTCCCAGGGCTCTGCCACCCTCACCCCAAAGAAGTTCTTCCTCAGATTGGAGTGGAGCTTCCCATGTTCCAGCTTGTGCCCGTTGCTCCTCGTCCTGTCACTGGGAACCACTGAAAGAGTCCAGCTCCATCCTCCTTCAACCCACCCTTTAGGTACTTGTCAGCATTGATAAGGTCTCCCCTCAGCCTTCTCTTCTCCAGGTTAAAGAGCCCCAGCTCTCTCAGCCTTTCCTCATCAGGGAGATGCTCCAGTCCCTCCATCATCTCTGTTGCCCTACGCTGGACTCTCTCCAGTAGTTCTCTATCTCTCTTGAACTGGGGAGCCCAGAACTGGATGCAGTATATTCCAGTTGTGGCCTCCCCAGTGCAGAGCAGAGGGGGAGAATGACCTCTCTCCACCTACTGGCCACACTCTTCCCTACGCAGCCCAGGATCCCATTGGCCCTCTTGGCCACACTGCTGGCTCATGGGAATTTTACTATCCACCAGGAACCCCAGATCCTTCTCCTCAGTAGTGCTTTCCAGCAGGTCCACTCTTAACCTATACTGGTGCATGGGGTTCTTCCTCCCCAGGTGCAGGACCCTACACTTGCCCTTGTTGAACCTCATGAGGTTCTTCTCTGCCCAGCTCTCCAGCCTGTCCAGGTCACGGGGCACAGCCCTCTGGAGTGTCAGCCAGCTCTCCCAGTTTGGTATCTTCAGCAAACTTGCTGAGGATACACTCTGTCCCCTTGTGCTGTTTGGATTTGTTACCCTGCATGTCACGCTTACTTATAGATGCATCCTCAATACATTCCAGAGAGGTATCTTAACACCTTCTGCAATATAAAATAATTTCCTGACCTGAGATGTCCTGACTGCCATAATTTTTTGTGTTTATACTTGGACCTTTTCTTTTTTTTTTTTTTTTGTTTGCTCCTGGTCTTTCAGCTATCTTTGTTGCAGACCCTTTAGAGAATGTCAAAATTAACTCCTTTTTTATTTAATAAACTATTACTGTTTTGAGAAGCACTTGTAAACCATTTTTGTGCCTTCCAAAATCTAGCCAATCGTGATTTTCAATGAATAAATTATTCTTCTGGAAAACGTACCCTAGAGCCATTCAGAAGTTGGAGCCCCACCACCAAGGCATGGGAGCTGTCTGTAGTAAAAGAAGTAAGTTATGGATCCCAAACCTACTTCCTATACTGTGAAGGGCGATGATGATCCAGATTCTGGAAATCCTTTCAAGACAGCTATATTCAAAATTACGCTTATGATACACTAATGTTTTATAACCACAAGCACCAGAAAGACATTGATTCCCCGATGAACAACGAATACAGCTTTAGAGCTCAGATCAAAAATCAACATTCAGCTTTTGTCCTTTCCCACCCGCCCTCTCCAGTTCATAAACATTATATGAAAAGAAAACACAAAGAAAAAAAAATGTGGCTTGAACTCCAAGGACACTGGGCAGTAAGAGCCCCAGAAGAGCACTGGACTAAGAGAATCAGAGCAAGAAGGAGCCAAGATCAGTGAGTGATTAGGAGACAGCTGTCCTACCCCATGCACAGGCACACCAGGAGCAAAGCATGCTCTGAAACACAGCACTGCTGCCCTAAGTAACAGATGCTGTGATAGCCAGGGACAAGGCGCTCAGCACGCACATTGTGGCTGTGGAAGGTAACGAGGAGGAAGGCCAGCGAGACACACTCAGATACTTGAGAGGTAACAGGCTTCCTCCCAGACTCCTGCAGTTCCCTGAACCAGAGGCAGGAACTGTGTGCAAACTTAAAACATCTTTAAAAGTGGATTTTGCTGGATTAAGGCTGTCACTGGTGCAAATCATGTGCACATTTCTGATGAAGAGGGTATAAAAAACCAAAGGAGTGTCAGTGAGCAAGCAGTCCTCATAACACTTGAATTGCCGTCCCAGATGGAAGCTCACCCACGCTGGCTGTATGGCAGGGAGCAGTCCTCCTGCGTACGTTGTATCTCCAATGTGACTGAGCCAAAAAGCACTGTTTAAAAACCATGCCTCATCAGCTCAATGGGATACACAGAAAGCTTCTCTCTTCTGGCCAGGGGAAAAAGGCCAGAAGCAGACAATAAAATTGGGTGGGTTGAAGAAGGAGGGAGACAGACTCTTTTCAGTGGTTGCCAGTGAGAGGACAAGGGGCAACGGGCACAAGCTGGAACATGGGAAGTTCCACTCCAACCTGAGGAAGAACTTCTTTGGGTGAGGGGGGCAGAGCCCTGGAACAGGCTGCCCAGGGAGGCTGTGGAGTCCCCTTCTCTAGAGATTTTGAAGACCCGCCTGGATGCAGTCCTGAGTAACATGCTCTAGGCAATCCTACTTCAGCAGGGGAGTTGGACTAGATGATCTCTATGGTCCATTCCAACTCTAAAAAACTAGTGAAATTCAGTGAAAATGCACGTAGAAACAAACATCTTCGAGGCGGTGAAACATGGAAAACCCTGCCATGCTCTACAATCACATGTCATTGAAGAAGAAGAGACAACATCTTTCAAACACAAGAGTCTGATCCCACTCCCAGAGAGCCCAAAAAGAAATTCCCGTTGCCTTCAGCGTACAGGAACATACTGCATAAATCAAATGTAGTAAGAATTGTCTGGGAAGTGAAGCTGTCATCACTCGATGAGAGTGGACTTATTATCCAGCTGCATCATTATCACAACTTCATCCCAGTGAATTTTGTGGTATCTCAACCTAACACAGATAAATTCAGTATCAGCCTGATATATATCCCAGGTGAATGTACTTTTGAGATGATAAATATCACCTTTGCTTGAGAGATTGCATTTATCCTTGTAAATTTAGGGGATGATGGATCAGTATATCAGGCACCAGCAGTGCACCCTGAACGTGTTGCAAAAAGTAATCTGCTTGCCAGCAAAGCATAAGGCCCTATCTAATGCCGGGATCTTACACCAAGCATGCTGGTTAGACAACAAAATTATTGAAAAATAATTGTCCCTGGGAAGATAATGGAGAGACTCATTCTAGATGTCATCTCCAAACAAGCTGAAGAATGGGGGGTTATTGGAAGTGGGCAACATGGGTTTACCAAGGGTAAATCATGTATGACCAATCTGATAGCCTTCTACGATGTTATAACTGGTTGGTTGGATGAGGGGAGGGCAGCAGATGTCATCTACCTTGACTTCAGCAAGGCTTTTGACACTGTCTCCCATAACATCCTCATTGGGAAACTGAGGAAGTGTAGGCTGGAAGAGGGGACAGTGAGGTAGATTGAAAACTGGTTGTGCGACAGGACCCAAAGGGTAATGATTAATGGAGCAGGTTCAAGCTGGATGCCTGTAACCAGTGGTGTCCCCCAGGGGTCAATACTTGGTCCAGTACTGTTCAATATATTCATCAGTGACCTGGACGAGGGGACAGAGTGTATCCTCAGCAAGTCTGCTGATGATACCAAACTGGGAGGGGTGGCTGACACCCCAGAGGGCCGTGCTGCCATCCAGCGGGATCTGGACAGGCTGGAGAGCTGGGCAAGGAAGAACCTCATGAGGTTCAACAGGGAGAAGTGTAGGGTCCTGCACCTGGGAAAGAAGAATGTTAGGCATCAATACAGGTTAGGCATGGACCTGCTGGGGACAAGCTCCGAAGAAAAGGATCTGGGGGTCCTGGTGGACAACAAAATGACAATGAGCAAACAGTGTGCTCTTGTAGCCAGGAGGGCCAACGGAATCCTGGGCTGCATAGGGAAGAGTGTGGCCAGCAGGTCAAGGGAGGTCATTCTGCTCCTCTACTCTGAGCTGGTGAGGCCACAACTGGAATCCTGTGTCCAGTTCTGGGCTCCCCAGTTCAAGAGGGATAGGGAACTACTGGAAAGAGTCCAGCGTAGGGCTACAAAGATGATTCGAGGACTGGAGCATCTCCCTTATGAGGAGAGGCTGAGAGAGCTGGGACTCTTTAGTCTGGAGAAGAGAAGGCTGAGGGGAGACCTTATTAATGCCTACAAGTATCTCAAGGGCGGACTGAAGGAGGAGGGAACCAGACTCTTTTCAGTAGTTGCCAGTGAGAGGACAAGGGGCAATGGGCACAAGTTGGAACATAAGGCGTTCCACTTGAATATGAGGAAAAACTTTTTCTCAGTGAGGGTGACGGAGCCCTGGAACAGGCTGCCCAGGGAGGTTGTGGAGTCCCCTTCTTTGGAGATTTTCAAGACCCGCCTGGATGCTGTCCTGAGTGGCATGATCTGACATGATCTGGGTGGTCCTGCTTTAGCAGGGGAGTTGGACTAGATGATCTCTATGGTCCCTTCCAACTCTAAAAAATCAGTGAAATTCAGTGAAATTCAGTGAAAACGACAAAAAGTCTGCCAGTGCAAACACTGGCCACGTCCAAATCCCTGTACCATGCCTGCAGTGCTCAGGCTGCATCTCCTATTGGAAGCTGTTATGCATTGGATGGAGCTCCAAGCACCTCAACTGGGGAAGGGGAGGGAAGTGTGCTCCAGAACAGGAACAATGGACCCAACGCTTCCTGCTCGCCAACGCTGCTGATGGCATGTCTGACTTCACAATTAGGTCAGCAGCAGCATTTTTTCAGTGGTGCCCAGGGACAGGACAAGAGGAAATGGGCACAAACTTGAATGTAAGAAGTTCCACCTAAACATGAGGAAGAACTTCTTTCCTGTGAGGGTGGCAGAGCCCGGGAAGAGGCTGCCCAGGGAGGTGGTGGAGTCTCCTTCTCTGGAGACATTCAGAACCCACCTGGACACATTCCTGTGCAACCTGCTCTGGGTGGACCTGCTCTGGCAGGGGGTTGGACTAGATGATCTCCAGAGGTCCCTTCCAACCCCATGTGATTCTGTGATTTTGAAAGATGCACACTGGTCAGGGGAAGGAGGAAGAGAGGAGGAATCTCTGGGACCTTATCCAGGCCTTTTGGAGTCAACAATAGCTCATCAGCCTCGCTAGACCCTGTGCAAGGAATGAGCCACAACCCCTGGAGGCCGCTTAAAAAACCTCCTTCGCCTTAAACTACTTAGACACATAACTAACTATTGAAAGGACATGTGTGGATATGCCTATCACCCAGAAAATGACAGGAGTGATGAAAACAAACAATTTCACCAGGAGTGCAGTGAAAACACTGCAGCTGCAATCATGAATAAAAACAAAGCCCCATCAGCACAGCCTGAAAGCCTGCTTGTACAGCACAAGTGCAGGTGGTCAAAGATCAGGCATAATAGCGTCATACCGGTTTTTAACTCCCCAAGGCAATCTCTTGCCCAGCAGATGGGCCCATCCTCTTGTTTTTTCATTGTTAACACTTTGCTTGATCTGTTTAACACACTGGCCTCCTTCTGCAAAAAAAAAAAAAAAAAAATCGCACTGTGCAAAATTATCTCTACCTTGGAACACTTGGAGCATGTTAGGAAATGAGGTAGCTCCACAGACTATCACCAGCCAGCAGATCCAGGCTATTTAAACAGCTGATCACGCCTTTGTTGCAAAGCTGGGGCTGCAACATAATGAGACAAGCAAAAGGCAGAGACCAAAAAAAAGCAAAGGTTACATGGAACAGGCTGAGGTCAGAGCCAGTGAAAAGAGGCTTTGAGAGATGCAGCATGAAAGCAGAGTGAGCAAATTCCCAATAAAACATCAAAAAGCAATGATGTGGAAATAATTTTTTAAAACTAGCAATGTGCAAACCACAAGAGAGTCACAGGGTGAGTTCTTTTTTATGAGGGTGTGAGAAAGACAAAGGTGACCTAAAACGACACAGGTTTATATGTAAGTATAAACACCTTCCAAATATCTCTCCATTGTCTTCTCTGGGCTATGGTTCGTGCCCAAAGGCTCCAAATGTGGCAGGGCTTCCCTGAACCTTTTCATGTTTTGCTAACATCTGTTAGCAAAATCTTTTCTCTCTCTCCTAGGGCTGATGAATGTTAATCTAGACCCTGGAGGCCACCACTGGCCCTACAAACTACATGCTGACCCAACACTGCAGTTAGCTCCATCATCCATCTGCCTCCTATTTCATTAAGCAGGATCACAGGGCCAGACAGCCGATAGATTAATAAAAGGATATGATGGTGCCTATAATTTTATAAACATTGTTCATGATGAATTGTGTCATTTTCCTCCCCTTTTTCCTAGTTTTATCACTATTATCACGCTCAATAGGCAATGTCTGAAATGGCTATTATAGTATGTTCCCAACACAGACTTCGCAATGAAAAGGTTACAGTTCAGGAAGGAAAACAAAGCAGACTTACAGACCCTGTCAAGACACCAAATAATACAGAAGACACATATCGCTTACAGCTGTAACTAAAGCCTCACAGAATATGAGGCATATCAAGGATTTTTATACTCTTTTACTGATCCAGGAAAAAAAAAGCTGCATCCAACTGCTTCTGCAATTTTTAATTCATTTTGTTACCCAAGGAGAGCTGCTGTTCAGTGGAACCAGGTGGGTCCTGCTAATGGCAATGTTTAGCAAGGAGTAAAAACATCCATCAGAGCTGCTCCTGAGGATTCTGGAAGTCCATTTGCCATGTCCGTGAGAAGAGCCTTACCCACAAATGCAGAAAATGGTTGCCTGACCTGCCTCTGTCATGACGGAGGGAAACCAAGTAACCCAAAAAACAGAGACAGAGAGAGAGAATCTGCCCCCTGGTCAGTACTGCAGAGATTTTCTGGAAAGTACCACTTAATCACCCCTTTGATCTAGCCACCATTCCTCCATATCACAAAACCTCTCAATACCTTCATCATGACTGACCGCGAGGGCTTTTCCTCATCAAAGGCCAGTCTCCGTCATTAGGCTGATGAGGAGTGGACCTGCTCTGGCAGGGGGTTGGACTAGATGATCTCCAGAGGTCCCTTTCAATCCCAGGTGATTCTGTGATTAATTTTTTCACATCCTCCACAGCACAGTAACACACCGGTGGCTCTTACCACACAGCAACACACACAGCATTTGCATTGACTGATTGTGTTGACTGCCTTGAAACAAAGCCTCCAAGAACAACAAGGAACTTATTAGCTGTGGACCCAAGGGCATTTTTGCCTCTGCTTCCCAGGAAGCGATGTCCAACAGGAACCAAAGTCTAATGCTGTAATTGAGTCAAAGATCAGCGAGGAAATAAGCTTTAATTGTCCTTGGGATTTCAAACAACAGCTTCCACTCTCTGATGCCTTCAGCACATATTTATAGACCTTTCATTTAATTTGCACTGAGATAAAGGAAAAGTGAGTGCAGAACAACATGTAAAGGCCAAGTAGTTTTACCGCTTTCACCTTCACCATTGAACTATTGCTCAAAACATTTCTTTCCTGGGGTAGACCTACTGCCAGAAGCAAAGCAGACACACCGTCCCTTTCTCTGTGACTCTGCTGAACGTGCCAGACCTACTACGCTGGCCTAGGGCTTGGAGAAGAAAGGGCGGCTTGTAACAGAAAAGGAAATGATCAAGGACCTCTACTCCTCTTTCACACTCCGAATCACATCTTTGTCTCAGCTTATCAGAGCAAGAAATAATAATAATAATAATTAAAAAAAAATATTTTCATTTTTGTGAAGAGAACATTTTTGATTCTCTGGGGGAAAACCCTTGATATTGAAAACAGCTGTCTCCTATCCATTTTTAGCTAGCATGGCTGTTGTGTGTAATTCAGGGATCAACTCCCCACTTTGGCTGATTTAAAAAAGCTTTACTCTAAGCTCTCCCTCTCATTCTACAACAGGGAACTCTTAGTAAGAGCATCTAAGCTTTTGCAGTGCTGAGGCAAACAGGCTGATGCCACTTACTGAAAAATGGATAGCATACAGATTTGTGGACTATAACCTTCCCTCTAGATATCATAGGATGGCTTACTCCAACTGTCCTTCTCTCATAACCGGAACAACTATAAATTCCCCATGCCTCTGGGTTTTTTCCTAAGCAGTGTATACCCATCACAAACCACTTCTTACTTCTCGCTTTTAAATGCACCTCAGGGGTGATTTTTTAAAAATTATGTTGGTTAAATTATGACATTAAGAGACATCGATGCTGCCTGATGTAAATGCCAGGCAGCCACATGAGAGCAACACTCCTAGGTTTGGTGTCTTATAGCAAGGTCAAGAAAAAAAGATGCCTATTGAGAAGGGGTTACAATACACAGTTGAAAGCCAAACAGAAACAGTTGGATGGATTTGCAGAATTGTTTCAGGCTTTGACTCACACTCATTGTGATGATTTCACATGAAATGACCTGTTCTCCCAACTGTTTCTTCCTGCCTCCTGCGAGGGGTTACTACCTCCAAAGAAAGGCAGTAAAATGAAGCTTGTGAGGGCTGCTTCAATGCAAAGCTCAGCAACTTTGCTAACGCCACACTCAGAGGTGCACTGAGCTCCAGCCACGGAACATACACTGCCTTGGATAAGCAGCAAGCAGCTAGGGATGGGGAACAGGCAGTGCTTAAATTCACCGCCAGTGCTGGCTGAGTAAATGCTCTCCTAATGCATAAGGTGTACAAGCCTGTGAGTCTACAGGAACAGGCCAGGAGAACAGCCACTTGGAGGGACTTCACCAACTGGTGTTGACATGCTTTTATCTGAGGGAATGATTCATCGCCCGTAAATTTGTTGATTATCTTTTATTTGGCATTTTTTTGAAACATCAAAAATTCATTCATTAGCTTATTTTTAATTCCTTAAAATGGTAAGTAAACAGGGAAGGACTGATTTTCTTAGTTCACAGCAGAACTCAATAACCAGCTGGTGGAGATTAGGATCTCCACGTTTCACTTCTGGTAAAACAGGGTGAAGCAGCAGGCACGGCTGTCACATGTGAGCTGTCTGTCCAGCTCAGCCACCAGCTCCAGGGCTTCACCCATGTGCTTGGTCTGAGCCTATGATACCAACCTTCTCACTCTGTGAAAAATATTAGTTATCACTGACCTTCTCACTGTGTGAAAAAGTAGTTGGTCACTGAGCTGATAATGGTAAGGATGTGATAACAAGCATCACAGAATCACATGGGGTTGGAAGGGACCTCTGGAGATCATCTAGTCCAACCCCCTGCCAGAGCAGGTCCACCCAGAGCAGGTTGCACAGGAATGTGTCCAGGTGGGTTCTGAATGTCTCCAGAGAAGGAGACTCCACCACCTCCCTGGGCAGCCTCTTCCCGGGCTCTGCCACCCTCACAGGAAAGAAGTTCTTCCTCATGTTTAGGTGGAACTTCTTACATTCAAGTTTGTGCCCATTTCCTCTTGTCCTGTCCCTGGGCACCACTGAAAAAAGACTGGCCCCATCCTCTTGACACCCACCCTTTAAGTAGTTAATCACCTCAAGGTTCTCTCATATCTCAAAGTATGCACTCCTATACCAATTAGGACAGAGCTGTGGCTGCTTCAAGGAACATCCTTATCATCCTCAAGAAGCTGGCAAACTGACAGTAAACTTATACTGTCCTGACTCAATACCTTAGAAGAACAGTGTGAGGAAGGGTATCCCTACACAAACGACCACTGAGGGACTCACGCCTGCGCAGAAGTGTTTTGCTGACGCTGCAAAATTTAATAAGCATGTGCAAAAGGGCTATTTGGTCATCTTAATGAATACGTAAGCTTAGGTGGAGTTATGTACTAGGTAGGCAGAGTAATGAGAATATTTTGTGTATAAATAATGGATGAATGTCCCTGGTAAGGTGTGCTAGATCTGTGGATTTCCACCTAGAACCCGGTGTCGAATAAAGCAGTATCTCCTCTCTAAACTGCTCCTGGTTTTAAGAGTGTTTATTTCGGTTAACGTCTTTTCCTCTCACTTTATAATCAGTTAGACTGTTCTCACTGTCAGCTGTGAGAAGTGCACCCACTCTGGCCATTTAAATACAGCGAAATGCAAAGGAGCTTTTCCTCAGGCTCAGGCTGCTCAAAGTGTCCCCTGGGAAAAGCAAAATCAAGCAGCAGCACTGTGCAAAAATGCCACAGAAACCCATCATGGAGCTCCAGCGAGGTGCAGAATAGATGGTACCTGAACCTACAGCAGAGATTGGCTTTGAATATTAGCCATTAAATTCAGTTGCAGGAGAAATTAATAAATCATAATAGGCCACACCAATTATACAGTCACTAGAGTCTCCGGGCTGCTTCTCGGTTTTATCGGTCCAATATTGTAACTGCTGCACATACAACACTTAAAAATATTAGCCCCAAATAGGAGGTATTCCTCTTTCTGGAATACTGCAAAGTCATACCTAGAACCAAAGACTACTTTACTACAGTCTATCCCCGTAGTAGGCATTAACCTATTAGAAGAACGTACACTGTGACATAAAGCTTTTATGGGAATCTGTACATGCATTGCAGTAAATTAAAAATGGGATAACAGAGTCTTTTTTAATAAATAATACACTGCTGCTACCACACTTATTACAGGCTGGCTGATTCCTAGAAAAATGAATGTTAGTATTCTGGTGGCCAAAAGCAAACCGCTGTTTTATCAGTAGTCATCAAAATGTCATGTTTCAAAATACTAGACAGCCTTCCCTGCTATACACAATAAAAATATCCAATTACACATTCTAAAGAAATCACATGAATTTAATGGTATAGGCGCCAGAAAATATATAGGAACTAAGAGTGACAGCCTTTTGGAAACATTAAGACTTCTATTAATATTAATCGTGGCTAGAAGGGCTCTCTTAGTCATTTTGCGGTTCATCATTGAATAAAAACAATGTGAAATTACAATTTCAGCTAATAATCAGAGGCTTCTAGCCTTAATTGTAGGTTTCTACAAAAACAAACCTAAATTCTGGTTTTAATTAACTAATTGCAAAACCAGAGTAACTTATTTGAGAGATAAAAACACTACTATGAGAACAAGAGTTTGATTCAGAGTTTTTCTGCTTGCTGACCTTAACCAATGGAAATTAGGCAACATTTTTGATGGAGCTTTCTACCCAAAATGCTTAGATGCAAATCATCTCACAGTAAGAACTGGAGGGGAAAAGTATCAAGACATTTCAATATATTCTAAATAAAACAGAGTGAGGTCTTGGTTTAAATTGTATTTCAGATTTCATTTTACTCAAATACAAATACTTTTAGTGCTTCAAAACAAAATTTAATACCCCGGTCTGATCCCTCAAAAACTTTTCCTATTACTCAAAATAATTATTTTACTTTCTTTGGACCTTCCAGCTAACAAAATAACTGGCTATTTGCACAGCTTTAAGATTAGACTGTCAGAAGTAAATATTGATATTTAGCTATATATATAATTATAGATATATAAGAAAGAGAGAGACGTTTGGGTATATTTTACCATTTCCTTGAATGGTACGTGCAGCCTGTTTCAGTCTCTTTGCAGTAGCACTCATTAGCAAAAAATGTTGTGTGGTGGTAGCAAACAGGTAAGAAGAGCCATTGTCAAGCCTACTGCACAACAGTAACACATCAAAATTTGTTATGCGGAACAACTTTCTAAAGCAAAAGCTGCTGCTAGTTATCACACATGCTTTTTAAAGCGTGACCCAGCAGCTTCAAACATTGCTGCCAGGAAAGGAAGGCGCTTCTCTGTTTGAGAATCCTCGCTGGAGAGGATTGGGTTTGGAGGAGGGCTAAGGCACATTTCAATCTAAGCGGGTCATTTTAACCACACCTATGGCCAGCTCAGGACAACATGCACCTTCAGAGGGCAGTTCATCTTCACAAGGTGCTCCTCTCTCTCTCTTTCTCTCTCTCCATTAACAGCAGAAGCCTAGAGGAAACTCTGGACTTTGTGATACCCACAGTCGGGTGAGATGATCTGCAGTGTGGTTGGATCTGAAGCTCTACAGCTGTCCCAAGCGAACAATTGCACTCGCTTTATTACAAGAGCAAGTTCTGTATTTTGTCACTTGGAACTGCAAGGTTATTAAATTTCATCCATAGCAGTGCTTCATTTGTCCACATTACTCCAATCCTACTCTTTTTAATACATTTGGCCAAAAGCACAAATAATGTCAGAGTGTTGTTTTCTGTACTGAAGATTCTCCCAAGTTCTAGGGAAAAATACCATTTGGAAAATATTTAAATATTATTGGCCTGTGTCTTTAAGAAGTGAAGGCTTGTTTGTTATGATATCTTTAATAGTTTGTATATGATTGTGTTTCATTGTGGACATCTGTAGGGCACATAAATAAGTGTAAATAATTAAAATGTTAAAGGAAATGGGGAAGCTGCCTCTGATTAATAAAGGGTTACAAGACTAAATGTTCTTGTGAATTGCTATTTAAATAACAAGCTTTAGTTCAGTGCTGCCTTCATGACAAATGAAAAGCACAGGAAAAATCACAAGTACTTCCCAAATAACCTAGATCTGGTCCTCCAGAAATGCTGTGTACAACTCAGTCTCTAGGAAAGGCAAAAGCACCTCCCAGCTTCAACCCTCAGTCATTCCTAAGGACAGGCATTGTTTATAGGGCGCTCTGCCCTATTCAAACACAGGGGATATCATTAAATTCTGTTGGAGAAGCCCAAAGGCCCAAACATAAGCTTTGACAGCTGAGAGAAAGAGAGCAATTGCAGAACTGTAGCTGTTCAGATGGTGAGATTAGTGTAGCTCCCTTGACTTCACTAGAATTATAGGGATATAATACACCAGCTGAGGATGTTATCCATTATCTGTAACTCCAGGTGTGCCTGCCTTGCCAATCCAGCCTTAATTTGAGTTAAGACTGATGTGGTATGAAGCAGACTGCTTAGTATCATTTAAATACAAAGAAAAGACTCCTAGATAATTTCTGCCTCAACTCACAATGAGTCAGAGCAAACTGAATATGGCAGAGCAAATAAACCAACACCACAGTTTTTGAAAAGGTTACTAGATGGTCCACCGAGTGGTCCATGCACACACAGAAAAGTCACTGAAAATTACTGATTTATTGAAATGACATGTATTGTGCAATTCATGAGCAGTTTGTTCTCAGCACTGAACACCCTAAGTTGTCACTTGGCATAAAGTCCACAACTGCTGCAAGATGGGACATAGCCAAAGGGTTCCCACCTCGTAAACAGTTTGGTCTTAAAATTTAAGACCACTCTTTTTTTAAAAATTTAAATTTAAAATTTAACCGCCCTTTTTTCCCCTCCCCCTTAATATCCCATAGAATTCTGGACATATTTATAGATTCAGGCACATTTTTCCTTAAAATCTTTGCTATCTGTTGTGAGTGAATGTAAAATGGGGAGGGAAAAAAAAACGTAGGTCTGAACAAATTTTCTCAACAAGTTAAACGATATGCACAGAAAAACAGTGACAACATATGCCTGCCTCTATTAGTGAGCCACCACCCTGAAAGCAGTCAGTTCATCATGTACTGGGGACGTCTTCTTTCTTCACGCTGCTGCTGTCAGAGCTGCTTGAACAGCTTGCGCTTCATGGTTACAGGCTATGGACGCAACCGCTCAGTCACTTTGCACGACTCAAAACTTCTGGCAAACTGCGTAAAAGGAAGTTGCAAAAAATCCTCTGAGCAATTCCCAGAGGAGTCCTTGCCAGGCGGCCGCTGAAGGACGTTCATGACTAGTCAGTATGCTAGAGAGAGAAGCAGAGGGAACACGTGCCTCGCTAGGGGCGAATCACGGAATTGTCAGAGTTGGAAGGGATCTTCTAGAGATCATCTAGTCCAACTCCCCTGCCAAAGCAGGGTTGCCCAGAGCACATCACTCAGGAGCATCCA
>JAHREE010000344.1:659133-686103 GCA_033628505.1 Tringa tobata | reverse complement strand
CTGCATCTATTCAGTCTCTGCAGAGAGTAAGCAGAATCTTACAAATGGTATGCTTAGACTTGGGAATGTAAAAATCTACTTACAGGATTTAGCCAGGTCTCTGCCTGAAGTCAGGTTGGAAAAGGTAATATTAGATTAGTGTCTCTCTTAGTTGAATAGTAAATACAGCCATCTGATGTAAGTGTACATTACTCCATTACAGCACTATAGTACTTCATTACCAGAGAGTGCAAGATAGCAGAGAATGAAGCTGATAGAGTTTGACCAGAATCAGGAAGGAAATTTTGATTTAAGTTATAAACGATCTTTTAAACTGCAAGATGAACTCCTCCCATAGAAAGAGTGATGGACTCAGCTCTCTGTTCCGCATTCCGCTTCCTGTCAGCGATACTCACTAACATCAATCTGCTGTATGAAACAGGCACGGCACTGAAAAATTGAGCCAAGAGTATTTCTGAGAACAGTCCATATTCACCACTGCTATTGATTTGAAACATTGCTCTGGGCATAAATCCAGGGAGAAACACTGCCTTATTTGTAAGTAAACCCTGCCAACAGTAGCAGAAGTAATAATTATCATACAAGAATCAACACCCTTGCAGGATATAATAAAATAAATCAATTCAAAAATCAAGAATACATGCATTTTGCACATTGTTTTCTATCCTTCTAGATAGAGTAAAGCAAAAGAGGTAGGAAAGCCACAGTGGAAAATTCTAGTCTGAAAAATGCATTTCCTTTTCCTTTTAAAGCACAAAGAATCCATACCCCTATAGATAAGCCAATTAGAAGGGCTGACACAGGTGAAGTTAAAAAGAATTGTAGGATTTCATGTACAAAAAGTTCATAAAGTGGCTAAAACTTCTTATTCTAAGTCACTTGGAAATCTCTTGTGCATTGTTTCAAAACTCATGTGAAATGAACGCTTAATTTGAGTGTGCAATTTGCCCACAATCTGCCCAAAGGGTCAGAACCTTAAGGGTTTGATTTTAGCAGCCTGCTCAGTGAGAAGTACATAAGTTATTCAAATGCATAAACAACGTGCCAAAACCAGCAATGCCAAATCTTACAATTGTATATTCACATACTCAAGGAAGAGTGTTAAAATTACTCCACTGGAGTTCTCTTATACACGCGCTTTACAGCTCCATCTTTTATTAGCTGTTAATAATACAGCTCATTATTACAAGCTGTCTACACACTCTGATCTAGCTTTCTATTCTAACTGATCAAATTTAAACTCATGCAAGACTGAGCTTATTTTATGATTATTCCCCAGGTAGTCTAGCCCTAATTTTTTACTGTGATGTCATAGACATTTCTTTGCAGCTTTCAGTGTAACTAGGTGTTTGCTATTTAAGTGCAATCTCAAACAAGAAAAAGTGAATGCTGTGTATAGACCAGCAAGACTTCAAGAAACCATGGTATCTAGGGACTTTGGTGGAAGTTGCTCTGAAGCACTCAAGACAAGGCTACCATTGATATAAATGTAAGTTTTTTGCTTTAGAAATGGCATCAAATTCAAAGCAGCTACTCTTATTTCTTGCCTTATGTCCAAGGAGAAGCAGGTTTTGTTCATGAGAACAGCATAGTGAGAGTTAAGAAACTGAATCCAGCCTATCCATTGGCCAAGTGGCTTTATGAAAAAATAAGAGCACTCAGGCAACACAGAGGCGGCTGCTAGTCATACTAAACCGCATGGCTTTGCTGAACTCATCTGTGTCTCTGCACTGTTATTCCTTGTCCTTCAGTTCCACCACAAGTTCTTTGGATCTGTCCTGTTCCATATTTGTCTCTTTTGTCCAGACAACATCTAGCACTGTGGGGCAGGGATCCCCAACTAATTCAAGTAAACGCACCGAAAACTTTCAGTCTTACAGGGACGACAAAACTGCTAGGAGGTAGAGCTCATATTTCCACACTATCCCTTGGTATGTCCCATGTGCTGATGGAAATCAGGGGAAGTCTTTGTGGTTTAGTTCAAGCACGGGGGTACATTCCCTAGCTCAGTTCACCACCAGATGGGGAAAGGACAAGGTGACTGATGGAGCTCGAGGGGAATCCCTGCCCAGTCAGAGGGACTGATGCCACACGTTCAGTGCATTCCCCAGCTGACTCTGCAGCCTTTGGTCCTAATCACCTTCTTGCTCTCCTCTAGCCCTATCTTTCCTACTCATCCAAAATAAAATGCAACTCCTGTTCACTTTGAGCCTAAGAAGAGAAGCGGTAAACGTGTTCTCCTTGTAAGGTGCTTCTAGCTTAGTCAGAAAACAAAACCATAAATTGATAAAAGTCTTCCACGTTTACAAATAACCACGACAGCCTCTCACATCACATCCCAAAATGCAGACACTTCTGCTGTGTGTTTGCTGCACTTACATTTAGACTGTCAAAACCGCATCAGGAGCTCCACAGATACTAAGACTTTTTTTCATTGCTAGACTGTCTTCCCTGTCAGTACCATCCACCTTTTGAGGTCCTTTTACCCTCTTGCAAAGGACATCCTGCTGCTAAGCTCTCTGGTGGAAGATGCAGAGGAACTTATGCCACTGTAGGTCACACACAACACTTTCTTTGAGCCCCTCTGCACCCCAGAATCCCTCCCCCAAGGCCTGGGGAAACCCTTAAAGGAACTCTCTGCAACCACGACTCGCTGTTTCTTGTTGGCTACTCCACAACCACCTTCAAAACCAGGCTTGTCTTATGAATCTGAGTCCAACTTCAGTTGCAGCCAAAATACATTTTCTGGACCAAATCAGGCTTTCATTACTAAAAATACTCATACAGGAAAAGCCCCAGGCTGCCAGAAGAACAGAGGCAATACCCTGGCTTCTATCTGCTGCGGAAGCAGCTCTTTCACTGGAATGTAGGTATGGCTCCTGTGGGTCTGAGGTCAACACTTGAGAGGATTAGTAGCGCTACACTGCCAGGGTATGGATGGAGCAGAAGAGAACTGAAAGAAGACCTATGCCTTTACCTCCCCAGCAGATAAACAAGGCAAGGTCTATAGCGAGAGGTAGTGTCTTAGATCAACTGATTCATCATAAAAAACAGAAACAGTTCTCAGAATTGCTGGTGTTTAATTTGGTACTTTTTCTTGTTTCTGTTTTGTGGAAGGGCTTTTGTATGCTTAAATGCTTGGCTATATTTTTATCAAATATTCTCTCTAACTACAACCCTTATCTTTTGTATCCCTAAACTAATATAGCTACAAGAAAACTATTGTTGCTTTTTGGAAGATACTGGACATGCTCCTGGACCAATAAAGGGAGCAAAACTCTTTCTATTCATGATGAATAAAGAAGAACCTACCTGCCATCTCCCCTTGTCTATATTACTCCTCCTGGAAGGTCTCCAAATAGTTTTCCAGAAATAGACCATGATTTGGTCATATATTAACTGAATCCTTCAGTTTTGAGTTTATGTTTCTTCACAAATTTAACTAACTCATAAGAGAAATACAAAGACAGGGCCATTCTGGTAAAAAAACCTTATCTTTCTTTTCATTCCTGCTATGTCATTTTGAAATGCTGGCTTCCATAAATATTCTACCCATTTTGCACATACACAGTTTCCTAATTGTTCATTTTGTCAGCCTGCATACAAGTGAAACACAGACATCTTTACTATAAAATCAGAACATACCTTCTAAAAACCTCTTAATGAACAGTAATGAGTCTGTAGGTAGAGCTGCTTGACGCTTTCTTCTCCCTCTCCCCCTTGCCTCCAAGTTTAAAAACACATTCCTGAGTTGGCAGAATTAAGCTATTTACAAATTTCAAGACATCTTATGGAACATAAACCAATCAGTATCAGAAGCAGCTCACAACTTTCTGAGACAGACTTGAGAAATTGACTTTCATACCTTGTGCACCTTGGCTTTGAAAATAGGTTTTAATCCCTGATGATACTTTTTCCTTAATGATGATGCCGTTTAACTTCTTTGTTACCTGCTGTGAATGGCCTCCTGACCATCTAGATTCTTCCTTCAATGTTTACCCATTTCCATTCTCTGTGTACTAAACAAAGCCAGAATAACTAATTCGTTCTGTCCTTCATTTTTCTCCACTCTTTTAATACAGATACTACTCTTCCTTTTTTACCATTTGCTGAGAACTTGTGAGAAAAATAGTCCCAAAGATCCTTCCTTAGCGGTTCTGATACTGCTCTGGCCATTTACTTATAAACTCTTCAAAAAAATTTCTCAAGATCCCTCTAACTTCTGCTTTATCTAAAAATTCTTTAACCTGTTTTTTCTCAATTTTCATTTCTGTTCCGATGGCTTTGTTAAGACCACATGTTTATCTTCATTGGATTGACTCCACTATCATGCACTAGGCTTGCTGTAGCCTACATCTTCCTCTTTCTTTAAGGGTATTACAGTCTCTCAAATGCTAGTTTCCATGATGATATCAGAGTATTGCTTTGTAGATGTTGTATTGTTCCACTTTTAATAAATTTCTAGCAATTTCTCAGAATTTTATTGCAAAATTCTTGTTTGGAATTTCATTAATCTCATTTTTAACTTTATCATGTAATGACCAGATTTGTTGCCCTTTGGTCATCCCACAATCAATCAAAAATCTAATAAAAATAAAAAACTATAGAAGAAAAAAGATTCAATTTAGCATACAGGTACTTTTAAAAGGTTGTTTCTTCCCCTCTACTGTTCAGGCTCTGCTTCTCCTACATCTTCACATCATGTTTTAACATTTCAAACACATTTCCTTCAAAACCAGTTCTTGTACTTAGAGCAGAAAAAAACAAGGAACAGAAAGGGCAAACAGTAAACAAATAATAAAATATAGGGGGCCAACATCTAGCTCCTAATATGAAGCATGAAAAAAAAAAAAAGGAATAAGGCTGTATTAATTAGCATCAGCCCTGCAGAAAAAAAAAAACCCACGTGCAACCAGCTGTACCTCACAGGAAACAGAGATCAAGCAAGACAAGAAGCGTTTGAGTGAGTAAGATAAAGAAACAATAGTCCCTTTCCTCCTTTGTCAGTGGTGCCTCACTGGGAAAAATACCAGATGGATTCAGTCTCCAGGAAGCAGTTCCTGAACTGACAACTGCTGTATTTCTAGCTCAAAGCAGCCACCAGGTTCAATACCCCCCCCTGATTATTTTGATACATCTAATACGAGAAGCACTGCTGGAGAACAGGCATGTCTATCTAGAGATGAGTTTGTCCCCTTCTTCCCTCATAAGCCTCTGCCAGCAACAGGCATGAAGTAGAAGAAGCCTTGCATAATAAGCCTCAAGTTCCATCTAAACATGAGAAGGAACTTCTACGCTTTGAGGGTGGCAGAGCCCTCAGAGGCCTCAGGGAAGAGGCTGCCCAGGGAGGTGGTAGAGCCTCCTTCTCTGGAGACATTCAAAACCCACCTGGACAAGTTCCTGTGCAACCTGCTCTGGGGAGACCTGCTTTGGCAGGGGGTTGGACTAGATGATGTCCAGAGGTCCCTTCCAACCCCATATCACTCTGTGATTTTTTTCTGTGAAGCTGTTGGGAAGGTGTATGCTCTTGAGTAGTTTATTTCTCAATTCATACAGGTTTATCGGCAAAAATCTTTCTTGCAGTTGTTCTTTGCCAGCCAACAAGAAGACAGTCAGAATGATGGACATCAGCACGGGAGAAGAGAGCCATCACCCTGGTGACTGCTGATGCTTCCCTCAGCACATTATCTTAATTTGCAGACTCCTTTCCCGTTCTGCTCTGTGCAATGGAAAGAGACAGGAATAAACATGGTATCATAAAATCTAAAATTGGTCTTCCCTCCTGAAGCAGGAAAACTCTGAGGTCCTTAAGAGGAAGGCACCTTTTGCCACTGCCTCCACTTTCTAATCCTCTCTTCATTCCTTTACAGTCAACTTTTTATAGCAGTTCCTTTTCAAAGGACTGTTTTTCCGAAAGGTTTCCTGACTGTACTCTCCTTTCTCTGAGAACCAATAACGTATTTCCTCATGAGGTGTACTCAGCATCAGAACTTCATAAAATCTGAGAGACAGGGTTAGCTGCTAGTGTTCATCTTACCCCAAAATTACACTAAAACTCTCTCCGTGAGAGCAACAGGCATCCTTTTATAGATGACTTCTGTTTCCCAGTAACTAATTTTTTTCTCTGCTCTGAGAAACCACGAAATTCCTCGCCCCAGGAAGAGGCCCCGAAGAGCAACCCAACCAAAAGCCCTGTGTCTGCCTATCTAACCAGAGCAGCCAACCCTTGCTGATCACCCCATACCTCCTCACGTTGTATTAACCACCCTTCCTACGCACAGAACGATCCAGTAGTTTAGTCACATCTGAAGCAAGTCCATCTCTTACCCTCCAAGGATCTATATAGCTAAATATTTATCTAAACAAATACAAGGAAAACACCAATTTGACAGCTGACAACTTCCCAAATTTCCTGCAGAAGTAAACTAAAAGCAGCAAAACGCATACGCCAATTTTTACAACTAGATTTGTTCTGTTCAGAAAAATAGCGGTTTCACTATAAAATAAAATAAACCCACCTCTACCTGGAGGTGTATTTTCACTGAAAATTATTCTATTTCTGTTATCGTACATAAAAGGCTGATCATGAAAAATGTTCTCTAACGCTTACAATGACTCATTTCTAGCAATTTAACAGTATCCGCTGTAAGAAAGATATAGCAGTTTTTTAATATTCTGACTCAAGACAATTGTCCTTTTAATCAGCTCAGGTTTTGCTTATAAAAAACATTTCATGAGTCACAACCTTACACTCCTAGATTTTAAAACTGCACATCCAGCTTTTGGAGGAGCGTAATAGTTTGAAAAACAACAAATGTCAACAGATCTTTATATTTCCCACAGATATAAAAGGATTTTCTTTAGGTGTGGACTGTTCAGGAGTGATTTAGGGGTTTCTGTGAGACTACCTTCATGACAGACTATTTTCATGGCCCCATACTGGTCACCAAAAAGGACTGTCACGATTTAACCCCAACCAGCCACTAGGACCACACACAGCCAGTCACTCACTCCTCCCCTTCAACCCCAGCAGAAGGGGGAGAAAAGGAGGTGAAAGGGAAAAAAAACCCTCATGGGTTGAGATAAAGGCAGTTTAATAGAAGAGTGACAGAAGTGGAAAATAACAATAATAATAATGGTAAAAGAATATACAAAATAAAGTGATATAACACAAGTCACTCTCACCACCTGATGATGAGCTGCCCATCCCTTCCCAAGCAGTGATTGCAGATTCCTGCCTCCCAGCCAACCCCCATTTATATACTGAGCATGATATCCATGGTATGGAATGCTCCGTTGGCCAGCTTGTCCTGTCTATGCTCCTTCTCAGCTTCTATGGGAAGCTGAAGAAGTCCATGACTAATGCATTAGCAACAACTAAACCAATATGTGTTACTGACATTTTTCTCATACTAAATCCAAAACACAGCAGCTACTGGAAAGAAAATTAACTCTATCACAGATGAAACCAGGACACTAGTGAAGTCCACTACACAGTAAACGTCAGTAAGATGATGGTGCTGAGATACTTACACACACTGGGACTAATGCAGTTACGAGAAATAACCAATTTTGGGTCAAAAAGGTGTCCTGATTTCCACACTAGCAATCATCTAGGGTGCCAGCCAGCTAGAAGAGAACTAGCACTGGTACCTAGAGCTGATGTCTCCAGTTAAAAACTACACCAAATGCCTTAGCTACAAAGCATCAGCTTCTGCCTTGCCTCTACTAGCAGCCTCTTACTATTGATGCTTTCCAACAAATCAACATGCCTGCATTTCCCTCAAAGGACAGGCTCTACTTCCAGCATTGAAGTTGGGCAGAGAAGGTTGTCTGGACTCCAGAGCAGACTGAGAAGAAGACACACTCTGTGGAATTTTTTTTTGTCTTGGAAAGTCCAGCCAAAGTGAGTGCAAGAGCCACTAGATGAGAAAAAAAATCCAAGTCAGGTTTTTCGTGGGTGTAAAGTAACTGCAGTGGGAGCTACACCAGCAAAGAATCTGTTCCCCTTAAAGGGCTCCACATTAGCATTTCTCTCTCCATTCGTCGTTTCCTTCAGGGTCTATTCTAAGTCCTACTGATTTAGTCCTCTCACTGAAATTCACATAGAAATAACGTCCTACAATGTTTACTGAGAAAAGCGTTGCTTTTTTGGTAATAAACAAATACATCTGTGCAGATACGATATGAATGGAAAAAAATAATAGCCTATGGAAACCAAAATGTCAGCAAAAAGGCATTTCAAATACTTTTGTATCCATTAGAACAAATAGAGAGCGCAAAAATAAAAACAAGGAGGCGGCTCCTAAGGCATGAGCTCCTGCTGCCCAACCCAGCAGCTGGATTCCCAACCTACCTCCCTCCAATCTTGCTGCCCAAACCAAAGCCTGCTGCGTAACCCACCGCACGGCCCGTCTGCCCTGCCTGACGCCAGTGCCGCTGGCATCTTGCAAACCTGCACACATCAGCAGAAATGAGCAGAGGAATAAAACCCACCAGTCTTCTCAGCCAGGTTCTCTCATTCCCAGCAATCCCCTCCACTGTTTAATGAGAAAATAGATACTAATTAACCTCTCCGCCTCTCTTCGACACCCACGCTTAACCTAAAGCTTTTGGCCTGTGGGTAAATCCATAAGGATAATTCTTACACTCCTTTGACTGTCTCCTGAATTTGGAGGTTTTCCTTGAGGCTCATGGGATCATGCGACTGCAGATGCTACTGAAAGTTATTTTTTAGAGGTGGAAACAAAAGAAAAACTGGGAATGTCACAATGTGACAGACAGCAGAGAAGTAGCAGTTTTCTGCGTTCTTATTATTTGCTGTCTTTGAAATTGCAGGATGCCTTTTATCTTCATTTAAAAAAAAAATAAAAATATATATATTTGCTTTCCAACCAATATCTGAAAAAATCCAAGAGATGGGATAGTGGTAAAAAAATCTGGGTTAAAGCCAAAGACTGCAAAGAAAGATTAGTTACCTAAACATGGATTAGGCACTTAAAAATCTTTGGGGATGTTACCTTGAAAAAATATGGGTTGCTCATACAAAACACTAAATTGCAAACCATGTATAAGTTATTTCACTGACTTTGAAGATATTAGCCACATAATTAGGCATGAGGTACTTGGGTATGCTATTCCACATACCGGCAGTAGGATTTAGAAGCTCTCATATCAAGTTACCTACTGCAGCAATTTAAGGATGAAAAAAAATCACCTTAATTAAAAGCATTATTTGTTCAAGGGCATATATAGCTTTCCCATTTCACAAACTAATAATGGAAAATCAGACAGATGGTTGTCTTTCTGTTTGATACCGCTGGCAGACTCTTCAATACAGTGGTCTTAAGAAGACACCGGGGGCGAAGAGAGAGGAGAGGCGGGGAGAGGGAAGAAGGAAAAAAAACCCAAAACCCGAAAAGCAACAGTCTTCCTGCAATGGCTTGCCAAGGAAACGACAATGTGTGAGACAATGTGTTAATGAATATCAGCACATATGGGCAAGCACTGGTGATTTTGGTAAGGCAAAGATTTGCAATTAAAATGCCATTCACAATAGAGATAACTATGATTATCATGAAAATCCTAGTTTAAGATAGGAGACATACAAATGCACGTGTAAGAAAATGCATCCTATTCCTCTCCAATTCTACATTAAACACACATTAGAACTGAAATCTGAGGACATTTCAATCAGAAATCCAAATGGATTGTTTTAAACCTGGTATCTTCTCTCTCTGCTTTGTGATAATTACTAATAAAACATTTATTTTTGTTTAAGAGAAAGCATCAAACTATGATTTCATGACACTTCATTTATAATTTCCCATTTCATCCTCTTATCAATTAGCCCTTTAAATTACTGTAACAGGGAGATTTTTCTGTAAGTTCTCTGGAACGTTCTTCTTAATATCAAGCAATTGCTTTTGCTGATGAGGTGTTGTCTCCTCCCCTCCACCAGCTTAGCTAACCGTACCCCTGGGAAACTGTTACAGCTCTCCTCAGTCTTTCCTTCTCCCTTCTTCTCCCCTACCAGATTAAACAACTTTTCCTCTCTGTTTTCCTAACCCAAAATTTCAGCCTGTTGTTTCTCATCTTATCAACAGCAACTGATATTTCTCTTCGAAGCCACCAGGACATTTGGAGACACCTCTAGATCCAACAGTCCTTTCGTTGGGGCTTAGGCTTCACGGTTCACTTTCTTCTTGCTTTTTGCTGCGCTTTGCAGTTGACACTCCACGTTTGGGATCTGAACACATGGTGCCAAAACCGAGTATAGAACCCCAGCTGAGGCCATAGTTGAGCTTAAATATATCTCTTCATGCATTACACTTATTTAGATAACCCAACATGGCATTTGCTGTTATCTAAATGGTAGGACATTGCCTGCTCATGCTCAGCTGCTGACCATGAAGCCACATCCTTCTTTTCAGCAGAAATGCCACCTAACCAATAACTCCCCCAATTTTTCGCATATTCCTCTCCACAGGGAGGACTCCACATTTACTCCTTCTGAGTAGCATTCTGCCCAGTTTAAATTTTCATTAGACCTTTGAATTCTAACACTAATGCCTGCAGTGCCCCTTTGGTTAGTACTAGATGCACATCTGTAGTGGGAAGATCGATGCTTTTTAGTGTGACTGATCGACTGCTATGATTTTAAAAGCTGAATTTAAAATTTAAGCTGTACCTATGGTGTTTAATTCAAATGAATTAAGTTATTTGGCAATGTTTGATTCGGCTGCAGAAGACTGTTCCACGTAAGTCGCACTACATAGGTAAGAATTTCTAGATCACTGAAAAGTATGACTTTGCAGCCAAACTCTGCAACTTTTCAAAGGAAAAAACATCTAAATCTCATCTGTAAAAAGCAGAGGAAAAGACAAAAATAGATTACCATTTTTTAAAAGTATTCTATATGCTTTTCTTACTTTAAAATAAATTATAATCCTGTCCACACTGGAAATTAAGGAGAGAGGGGATGGATAAGAGGGTGAAAACTGTTGATTTAAATAGGGTCAAAGCATGGCTATAATAGCATCAAGCCATCCTAATCACAGCATGGCTTTGTTATAACTCCGCATATTTCTGTTCATCAGCCAACAAATCACAAAAGCTCATCCAAAATTCTGGGTCTTTTTCCTGGCTCTGCCTTTGGCCTGGTTGTCACACTGGCAAGTCCTCTCCATCACCACACTTTCACTTCCTTCTCTGTTCAAATGAGGACAAAAATAGGTGTTCTTGCAGGAAGAAAGTAAGGCTTCAGTTTTTAATAAATTTAAAGCTTTTAGAGGAGAGGAAAGACTGATTACCAACAAATGGGTCTCCATGCAACCTCCATATATAGAAGGGTTTATTATAGTCTTGCCTCTAAAGAAGTGCTTCCCACAAATTTTATGCCCTTGCTGTTGGCAGAGATGTTCACAGACCCTTACAGAAAAACATAAAAGGACAGTTTTGCAATATGAATGAAAACAATGTTTTTATTACTTTGACATGCTTCTCAATGGAATAATCTGAGATATATTCAGGTACCAGGAATGAAAAAAGAACCTCTATGTCACTTATTTAAAAACTGGTGGTTAAATGACTTCAGAAGGAAAGATCTTCTCATCACCTGACTCCTAAAGCAAGAACAAGATAAGCAAGAGGGCTTTTCCTTCAATAACTTATTTTATCGGTGGTTTGTGGGCTTTTTTTGTTTTCTGATCTTTTTCAATTACCCAATTAAAATGTAACTAAGTAGGAATGTAATATATAGTTTTTACATGGAGACATAGTCAAGAGGAATTTTGATGTACCATTTGCATGAGTGTCAGAAATGGGCTTAATATTGTACATTGGTGTCGTGGTTTCAGCCGAAATCACCGCAACCGGACCGACAGATAGCCCTTCCCGCCCCCCCCCCAAAAAAAAAAGAAAGAGGAGAGGAAGAGATAAGGAGATTCAAAAGTTTAGAATGCACTAAACTACTTTAATGAAGGATTAACATAAAAATAAAAAAAAAGAAAATAATGAAATAGATACAGTNAGAGGCAGAATCGTTGCATTTGTTAGCCTTTAGTCTCATTCCTTCATCTTGCTTTAGTGCAGGGAACTGGATGCAGCAAAAACTTGTCAAACACCACAGGGATCAAAAAAGTGAATTTATTTACTGAAAAAAAAAATGTTCACATTCAGTGATGGAAGCTGAGCTGCAAAGTGTAATGGCTGGTCCTAAATCTGGTTATCCAAGTTCCAGTTAGGCTATTTCCATTAGCAATGTTACAGAAGCATTGGGAGACTCCACTAAAAAGACTTAAATAAAAAAAAAAAAAACAACCCACATTTAAAAGAGTGAAGATTGATACCACCTCAACTAACCCTTCACTTATTTCTGTATTCAAAGCAACAAGCCACGCTCTAGTAGAAACCCTGTAGTAGCAGAAACATGGCTCACCTACACCCTCACCCTGCCTCTGGCAGCACAGGTATTTCACCTCCAAAGGCCTGAACACACACAGGAATGACCTGATCCTCATCGAAGTGGATTTATGTGATGAGGGGAGAGGGTATCAAACAGGGGTGGCAGAGCTCTGCCTCAGAGCACAGCAAGAATAACAGCATCGGTCCATGCTCTGCTCCTGCCATGGACTGATGTGCTCTCCAGCACAGAGGGCTCAGGTAGCAGAAGAAACTGAGCCCCGCCTTCAGTGGCGAGGAGGTGGCAGGGAGGGCTTTCTCCAGGGGAAGAAGCAGAGCTCGTTACCCATCATACAGCAGGGACTGCGAGGGCAGAGACCCTGAGTCCCCCTTCGCCAACTGCTCCTCAAGCTGGGGGCACCAGCAGCAGTCCCCACGGCTGCCCCAAGTGCAACATAGAGTCATAGAATCATTCAGGCTGGAAAAGACCCTTGGGATCATCGAGTCCAACCATATACCCTACTCTACAAAGTCCTCCCCTACACCATATCCCCCAACACCACATCTAAACGACTCAAACACATTCAGGGATGGTGACTCAACCCCCTCCCTGGGCAGCCTATTCCAATGCCTGACCACTCTTTCTGGGAAGAATTGTTTCCTAATGTCCAGTCTAAACCTACCCTGTTGCAGCTTGAAGCCATTCCCTCTCGTTCTGTCACTAATTACCTGTGAGAAGAGACCAGCACCAACCTCTCTACAATGTCCTACAAAGCAGTTGTAGAGAGTGATGAGGTTCTCTCCTCAGCCTCCTCTTCCTCAAACGAAACAGTCCTGGAGACATGTCTTCCTTCCAGCACCATCAGTGCTGGGAAAATACAGCACCCAGAAAGGAGAAGGGGGAAAAGCTTCACACAATTCAACCGATGCTTGGATTATGTCCCAAAGACACCGTTGGAAGGTGTGTATAACATACCTTGGAGGCTTCTGTCAGTTATACCAATGCTGAGTTATAGCAAATAAAGACCGCTACCATAGTCGTCGCGCCGTTTACTAATGATATTATTTCTACACAGGTCAGAAGCGCTCACAAAGCACTCACAAAATACTCACCGACAAACATCGGTTGATCTCAAACTTACTGAATGATGGGAAACCATCTACTTGGACTGTTGGATCCACATTAACAATGATCTATATGTGCGTGGGTTAGACAGAGTAAGCAGACATGGTGATCAGAAAGGAAGATTGCTGCAAACAGCATTTGTTTGCAAATTTAATTAAAAGTTTAGACAAAAGGTATGAGTATTATTATATGACATTTGCAAGAGTTGTTGAAGATGGAAAGAAATTGCTATAATTTACTTCTCTTAAATAGCCCAGAGTCAGTGACTTCAGAAACAGAATATCCACATCCCAAATAGTAATTCTTTGTATTTCTTACTCAAAATCTGTTGCCATTTATCAAGTGTCACCACCACCTATTTAAGCATTTTTGTGTTCACAGGTGATCCACTGACTAGTCCTTCTCCACAGCTGTAGACAAGCGTTCAGAATATCAACCTTGATTTTTTCACTAAGCCTAAGAACAGCAATAGGCACATCACAGGTCTCACTGCTGCACTGTCTCTTTCCTGGCAGTGACTTACAGCAGCTACTCATGGAAATAAAATTAAAACCAGGACAAATATAGGATAATCTTCTGCCTGCAAAGTGTCCCCCTGCAGATAAGGCCAAGCTGACTATGGTGGTAGGGGAATGAACTGCAAACAACAAAGATACCAACCTTTTTGCAGTCCCTCAACCATATCGGGGGACAGAGGGTGGAAGAGGTCGCAGTAGCCCCAGGAGTAGCTTTATGAAATATTTCAATCCCTATTGCAACCTCAAACCAGGGTTTGGCAGAGAAGTAAGGTTTGAATGTGAAGTGAAAGAAGAATTTTTACACAGGCTCAGAGGACCGTACGTTCCAATATTAATTGGAGATGCCCATGAAATATTTTAGACAAAAAAAAAAGAAACCGGTGCAGTCATCACAAGTCCTCTTAATCAGCTGGGCAAATTTCTATTATAATACCTCCATTGTCAGTAGCAAAGTTAGGGTAGAAAATTCCTCATCGTTTCTCAAACCCAAATGAGAATTGAGCACAGTATTTTACAAGTGAAAATTTGTGCTGCTTGCATGGTCATAGTTCCTGCTGAAAACAGAGTAGGAACTCGATCTCTAATTCTTTCATTATTATTTGCCTACTCAAAAGCTTTGTAGAAGACAATACTGAGAAAACATCTCTACAGTCAGTGTACTCCCAAATTAAAATCTCGACTCCCCCATCCTAAGACTTTAAGTCTAGAGGAAAATGATGGCAGCTCAGATATCAATCTGCAATAATTACTGCCAACAAATTCGTTTTCAAAAGGCAATCATTCTGGTTTTAAAACTACACAGAAAATTGCTTCTACATCCTTGGTATAAAAACTTTTCCTATCCAACATGCTTCATCATAAATTATCTGGTTAGGATAAATCTTTTAGAAGCCATGAATGGTGTTGCAGGACCAATTCATTAAATTTGCCATAACACACTCGAGAGATAATTGAGATGTCAAGCCTCATCAATATCAACCTACTTAAAGTAAGGACAAGAGGAAGGGGAAGAATGATAATGAAAAATACCATTATGTGAAGCTAGTAACTTATAGCTTAGAAACAGATACATATCAGTCACCAATCTGAATGCCCTTGAATTTCATGAAAGTTTGGACTTAGAAGCAGTCTTAATTCCTTTAAAAGCTTTTTTCCATAGAAATGGATTATTTGTTGACAGAGTAGTAGTCTTTTTTCTATTTTAACTTCCAAGCTTTCATCTTTTTTTCCAATTCTAACTTAACACACAGGAGGTAAAATAATGAGTTTGAATAGCACACAGTAAAATCATTATTTAAAAAAACCCACTTCTTCCTAACCAGACAGAGGTAGCAAAGTCTCAGATCCCTCAAGATCTGCAAGCCTCACAGGAGGTTTCTGCCAATTTTCAGCATTATGAATTTGTTCTCTGTGTCATTCTCAGTTACTGGTTGTATAATTCCTCCTAATCAATACACATGTATCTACATCCCACATTACCTTCTCATCAAAGGCCTTCCATCGCTGTTATCATCCACTCACTAAGAAGACTGATATTGAACACAGTCCCGTTTCCTGTGGCCCATCTACTCCTTCTTCCCTTTCTCTTTTCCCATTTCCCTCCCCCTCCATTCCCTCCTTGTGATATCCCCCTCTCACAAAGTAGCATCTCACGCTCTCCATCTGCACCTTCAACCATCTGCTCACCCGCTCCTTCTTGCTAGGTAACTCCACAGTCTCTTTAGCGTAGATTCATAGTCTCCCTCTAGCATCACTGAAACTTCTTCCCTTTTCTCTTCTGTTCAAAAATAGTAAGTACAGCAAGATTTCCACTCTAGGCCTTGATGGAGGGGAGGGCGCAAAACAAATATCCATGAGTTTAATAATTCTCTGCCTTGACAGCTGTAAAATCCTTTGTGAGCTTCACATTTCACATTGCTCCTCTTCATTTTATCCAAAATGCCACGGCCAAACTGGTCTTGCTAAATCAACCTCATTAGCCATCTATGTCCCACCAGATTTTCAGATTCTCCATCTTCAGGTCCAGTGCCTTGAGCAGCTCCCTCTTCTCGCCTGGCACCAGGTGCCATCCTCTGCCAATTCTGCTTGGTTTGCTTTGGTCTCATCCTACAACCACTTCTGTGCCCTCTCTTATTCAGACACTCTCTGCCTGGGATCAGCTCTTGAAGCTGATTGCTACTCCATTTCTCTCTTGCTCACCCTCTCTTTTCTACTCTGTCAAAGACTGTCATCGTTTCCACACACAAAAATAGAGAACCCTTCAGTTCCTGATAGAGAGGAAAAATATTACATTTAAATACCATCAAACATCCATTTCCAAGCCTGTGCTTTTCTTCTTTCTGAAACACATGGCTTTCTATTATTCATTTTATTTCCCTGCTTTGTTCCCGTCACAATCCTTCACCTCCCAGTACCCGCATTATACATTTCTTTATGCCTAATCATTTCCTGTGCATTCCCTTGGTTTATGCCTTTTCTCTGTGTTTTTCAGTGAGCACGGCAAGTTACTACCAGACCCTGTTCTGCCTGAGAACAGCCTACCTCATTCTGGGTGATAAACAAATAACATAGCAATTAAAATTCAGCAAGACAAAATCGACTTATTTTTTCCGTTCCCTCTTCCCCTCTGTCATCAGCTACTGACATTTGGAAAATTTCAGCCAACTCTCATAAACAACAAAAATTTGTCCCAGTTTCCTAAGAAAGCAAGGCCTGGACGATCACAACCTGCCAATCAGTTCCATCCTAACCACTTTGGTACCTGCAAGTCAGTATCAAACATGTAAGAGTAAGACAGTAAGGACCCAGAGGTTGTCAGTGGTGAAGCAAAGAGAAACCCAGATTAGCATCTTCATTAATTGTGGGGTGCAGCAGCCAGCTGGCCTGGCCTCCAGAGTAGTTTGGGCCACGCATCAGTAAATGCCTGGATTGGGAGCAACCAAAGCACCTTTGGCATGTGCCCAGCCCATGGTAAAGGGAGGGAGCTGGAAGCCCTGAGGGGAGTATGGTACAAGAACTAACTCTGTCAAAGCCAAAGTCCCTTAGTTCCCCTGCTTACAGTGAAAGGATCAAGGGTTTAGTCTTGAATTATTTCATCTAACACCAAACCGTTGCCTATTTCATCTTTTCCAGATCCAATTCCGGGCTCAGGAGACAGTTAAAGAACATAACTCCGATGCAGTAATATCTCTAATACAGATGAAGTGTTTTTCTTTTGGTTTCCACCAAGCAGAGAAGGAACAATACGGTCTCTACCTTTTCTGAATGATACTGGGATTTGCAGTCACCAGCTGGGTTTTCGATCCAACGTCCTTGCTGTATTCACTGGATAGAGGAGGAAGGTTGCACCTGTGCACAGAAAGACAGGCAAGATTTTAAGTGGGATTCAGGATTGACAGGCTTCAAACTCAGTCTTTTTGAATTTGCAAGTCTGCAGGTATTTTACTTTTTAAGGAAAAAAAAAAGGCACAAGCTGTCAGAAAATGTAAAAGTGCTGTATATATACTAGACCAAGCTACAGATATTCTCTACTGTACCACACCTATTAGCACAAGGGGATATTTTTGTACCAGACCATGGGGAAATTTCAAAATAAAACTTTTTGCAAAACCAAAGACACAGACTTGGAATTTCCAACAAGCTGAAAGGTTGTGGGAGAGGCCGTTATTACCTATAGGAAAGACTTTTTTGAACTCTGTTCTGTCTCGTTACCAGTATCAGGCTCCAGACTGACACCACTCTGGGGTATTACAAGCATTACAGGCCTTGCAAACTATGGGCGACTGGCTTTTTTAATATTACACTGCTGGCTATCTGCAGCAGAGAGAATTTACCAAGAAAACATAGAGGAAAAAATTGTAAGTGGCTAATGAAATATGTATATCTCAGTCCTGCTCTGTCTTGTGGGTGATAATATAAGAAAGGGTGATAATGTAAGAAAGAGAAAGTGACTGAGCAAATTTATTTTGGAAAGTCGAGAGAGTTGAGACTCCAAGAAAAAACAAAGTAGAGAGAAACTTCCAGACAATGAACAGGCCTAAATGCCCTGTAGTAAAGACCTAGGAGAAGAAGGAAGGCACAGCAGATAGAGATGAAAATACATTCAGACAGTTATGCACTGCTCCAAAAATTACAGTCAGGAGAAACCTTCTCAATACATAGAAATTGCACCAAAAATTGGTGTCAAAATATTTTTCATTTCAAATTTGTCCAGCTTTCAACATCAAAGATATAAACAATATCTTTAATGCTTAAAAGGCAAAAATGAACCTGGGATTCTCAGAGACAAGTAGAATTTGGATTTTTTTCAGGAAAAGACTTTCAGTTTCTTGTTTTGTTGGGTTTGTTGTTTCTTTTTAAAAAAAAAAAAAAGTTTTGAGCTCTACCAAAACCAAATTTCCCCTCCAGTTTCGAAGTTCAACCATCAAATCAGGACTTCCCCATTTGCACGTGTTGGTTTCGTTGTTTTTCTGCAGCACGCTGGCAAAGCGCAGCTCGGAGAAGGAACACACGAGTTAGGGAAAGGCAAGGGGCACACTCGGGCACCAGCTCCTGCCTCTTCCTGCAGAGAGCACGTCCGAGAGCATGTCCTGAGCGAATGCTGACCCTAAAGAAGAGGGTCAAGCAGCCTCTGGTTGCTCTAAGCTCTGCAGACAACCCCCGCCACAGAGGACAAGGCCCCAGCACTGGAAGAGGACAGGCTGCGGCACAGAGTTGTTGTTTCGTGTTCATGACTTCTCCTCCCAGGCCCAGGGAGACACAGGTTCCTTTGCTGCACATCTTACACCTGTGAAGATGTACGTGTTCAAGGCGAAGATGGCCAGGTTCAAGGCCAACATGGATGGAGCTTTGAGTAACCTGGTCTAGTGGAAAGTTACTCTTTCCGGCCCATGGCAGGGGGGTTGGAACTAGATGATCTTCAAAGTCCCTTCCAACACAAACCATTCTTTGATTCTATGATACATCATTTTTCTCACTGTCTTCCCCATTAAACCCTCTGTTGCACTTCACTTCTTCTGCGTGCATCCTCCGGGCAGTTGGTGTCAGTCATAAAACCCTTGAGTCCAGCAATGATTTGTGTATCCAATTTTTTTATCAGAGTAATTCCCACACTTCCTACATTAGTGAGAGGTGGGAGCTGGGGAAGTGAGCTCCTCAGGAGCTCCTCTGGAACTGAAGTTCAGTTTTTACAGCAGTTTCCAGGGGCTACTGCAGAAACTGTTAGGTTTTTGCGCTACGGGTTGCCATACCCTTCCTCCATGCCAGGAAAATCAGTCTCATCACAAGGAATGCCCTTGCTTCCGCAGCAGTCACTGCCTCCCGTAGCATTTTCACTGCCCTCTGCAACATTCAGAGAAGGGATCCAGGCGCCTGCCACAGCAGAGTGCAGCAAACAAGGCTGCACCTCCCCGCATTACATTTTTGTGCAATGTCAGTGCCCAAAGAGGGCACCAGCGTGCACACAATATCCTCCCTGCAATGTTATTTAACGCAAAACATCCCACACTCCTGAAGAAAAAGTAAAAACACATAGTGGTGCTAATTTGCATATATTTGCATACAACTACCAGCTCTCAAAAGCATATTCTTGAATTCACATCGTCAGGAAATGCCAAGGAGAAAGACAGCAAAGCCTCACCTCTATGGAACATAGATGAATTCTACTGTGTTCGCCAAGAAAAATGAAATTTCCAGGAATGTTTTCTCCTTTTCATGACTAGCTTTGTTAATACGTGCACAATGTATTGAGATCTCAGTGAGGAAAGAGCTCACTTTAAGAAAGTGGAGCTCTTTCCTCAGTGAGGAAAGAGCTCAAGAACTATAGCTTGTTCTACCACAATTTAAGAGAAGCTACACAACTTAAAAAGAAGCCAGAAAAGAGAAATCAAAACAAGAGGTTTCAGAAAATGCAATCATTGAGAAGAAAATAAAAGACAGGCTAGAAGCATAGGGGAATTATAATTCCCAGACATAAAGAATGATAAACCTTAAAAATTGAGATAGGTTTACCTAAAGTAAAATAATAAATAGATAAATAAACAAAGGCAGCAATAGGTTGCTTCCTGCACCTGCACTGGAAAGTATACAAATTAATCAGATTGTTCCTATTTGGAGAAGTTGTAGAAACCCTGTCAGTAGCAGTGTTCAATGGCAGGTCAAATATTTGCGAAGCAAGATATATAGGTGATTTGCCTCCAAGAAGAAAGATGGCATAAATGACCTCTGGCAGATTACAGTAAGATGCTCTCTGATTTGAATAAACAGAAACCCATAGGGTAAGCTTTTAAGAAGCCATTTTTGGTTGACGTTTATTTAAAACACTATGAAGGACCAAGATCTCTCCCTGGTTTTTTATTATCTTAATATCTCAATAGTGAAATTTCTTTCACAGCCAGTCCTAGATGCATTATTTAAACACATCTAATTCCTTTCATCAGTAAGTCTCATTCCCAGCTTGTTCTGGATGAAATATTAAGAAACGGCCCGAATATCTGAAGGAAACTCAGTAAGAAACCAGTTGGTTGACAGAAGCTTCTTGGCCTTTCAGATTATTTTCTTGAACAGGTCAGCAGAGTGCCAAGTGATGTGATAGTGAGGAATACACCAAGAAACAGATGACTCATCATAAGAAAGGTCTTTTTAATTATCTTACTTTTGCTCCTGGTACTGAGGAGCAAGCACGTGAATGTGCAGGAAAAAAGGAAGTAACCAAGATGGTGTTTCAGGACAGAATTTTTGACGTGAGCCTAACTGGAAGAATGGAACGTATCTGTCTGTATACAAGACCAATATGACTTAGATGCAGCCTTTAGTTGGGGCAAAGAAAAAAAAAATAATCAATAAGCACGGCAGTCTATGTGTGCCTTTTTCACATCTGAGATCTTCCAACCCAATAGATAGAAGCAGCAGCAAGGGTAAAACGAGAGGGATCCTTCAAACTACACTGGGTAGAAATAGCTCTTCTGGATTTAGCCCAGACACAAGTCCATGTCCTGCAGCTTCAGAGAATCCAGGCAACTTGGCTGATGCATGTGCATTTGGTAGATGCTATGTGACTACCTAGCTATTTTAGAATGTTATATACGCACACATATTAAACACTAGGAAACACTAATATGAACTAAGCATTCACTGTTATTCCTTTGCCGCACTTTGGCTAACATCAGGACAATAATTCCATAAGGCAGCTGAAAGCCATCTTTCTCTGGAGTTGTCTAGAAACCCCAAAGTGCCACCATATTCAGCCTCCCCTGCTCCACCTGGGCTAGTATGCCTAGATGGCGTGGCACAGCATGATTAGAAGATAACAACTTGGCCTCCCCAAACCAGGACGGCCACTAGACACCATGCTGTGTGGAGTGGTCGACACGCTGGAGGAAAAGGATATCATCTACAGGGACTTGGACAGGCTTGAGAGGTGGGCCCATGCAAACCTCATGGAACTGAACCAAGCCAAGTACAAGGTCCTGCACCTGGGACACGGCAGTCCCAGGCACAAATACAGGTTGGGTGGAGAATGGCTGGAGAGCAGCCCTGAGGAGAAGGACTTGGGAGTGCTCATGGATGAGAAGCTCAACATGAGCCAGCAATGTGCGCTGGCAGCCTAGAAAGCCAACCCCATCCTGGGCTGCATCAAGAGAAGTGTGGCCAGCAGGTCAAGGGAGGTGATTCTGCCCCTCTGCTCTATGCTCATGAGACCCCACCTGGAGCACTGTGTCCAGCTCTGGAGTCCTCAACACAGGAAGGACATGGACCTGTTGGAACAAGTCCAGCGGAGGGCCATGAGGATGATGAGAGGGACGGAGCACCTCTGCTACGAAGACAGGCTGAGAGAGCTGGGGTTTTTCAGCCTGGAGCAGAGAAGGCTCTGGGAGACCTCATAGCAGCCTTCCAATATCTGAAGGGAGCTACAGGACAGTCGGAGAGGGACTCTTTGTCAGGAAGTGCAGTGACAGGACAAGGGGTAACGGTTTTAAATTGGAAGAGGGGAGATTTAGATTAGATACCAGGAACAAATTCCTTACTGTGAGGGTGGTGAGACCCTGGAACAGGTTGCCCAGAGAAGCTGTGGCTGCCCCATCCCTGGAGGGGTTCAAGGACAGGTTGGAGGGGGCTTTGAGCAACCTGGTCTGGTGGGAGGTGTCCCTGCCCAGGGCAGGGGGGTTGGAACTGGATGATCTTTAGGGTCCCTTCCAACCCTAACCATTCTGTGATTCTATGAAATTGTAACAAGTTGCTTCTAGTTTTGGAATAAATTCACCAGCATCAGCTTGGAGAACTCCCTGCAATCCCCTGCTATTTTACTGAGAGAAACCCCCTCTCTGGGAGACGTACGAACCACAGCAGAGCCATGGAAAGTGACTGGGGAAAGGGAGAATTGTCAGATGTAGAAATATTTCTCCAAAATCTAATGCCAAGAAAATGTGTCTCTTCTGTCAAAATACAGGCAGAAACATTGCTTAGGGTTTAGTACCCAACACTTCTCTCTTAAAATGAACATCAGCAGGAAGGGAGTGTTTAAATCAAATTATTGTTTTTTCTTAGAAATAAGGATTACAAACTTGCAAACCAGTCAGATATCAGAAGAAGAACTTACTATAACCAGGCTACCTAAATATGTGGACCATATGCCATTCACCTTTTTCATTGCAGATGCTGTGTGCTATGCCTTAGGGGCTGAGAACTGCTGCTCTTTTAATCTCTACATTGGTACAACTGTGTTTGTAGAAGACACTCAGCAATGAGATGAGTTTAAACTCATTAATTAACCTTAGTGATTACAATATATCAAAGAAGATGGCTGCTGCCGTATGACAGAGCTTATAGAAATACACTTAAGTGAAATCAAAACCCATGTGAATGGAAGAAAAGAACAAGGGCAAAGCTTGGCATGATATTTCATACTGCAGAAATATCTAAATATATTACACAAATTTTTTTTTAAAAAATAATGAAACGTTATGCAAGTCACTATTGTGCTCTTTCTCTCCTAGCTCTCGGACTATAGAAATCAGATTTAGAAAAGATCAACTAAATCCGATCTCTCACCTGCTATAAAAATATTTTATCCCAGTGGTATATTAGCTTCTAACCCAAAAGAACTGAAACATTTTCCATAAATATGGCTGCACATCACTAACACAATACAGCCTGCAGGCAGCTACTGGGATTTTTGCAGGCTTTTCCCTATCACTTATTTCCAATTCAAACTGAGTTCTGTATAGATAATGGTTGTTTCATCCTCCCTGGAGAGAAAATGATTTTTCTGATCAAGCTACAACAACTGCTGGTTTGCTTTTTTAAAAACTTGTTATTGTTTTTGTTACCAATTGCTCCTACAGCATTTCAAATTCTCATTGCATCTAGATAATGTTACCACAATACATATTCTGCAGTTTCTTATATTTAGCCTGTGGAACACCTAAGGAGTTTAGCAGTAATGGCAATCAGCACAGTGCCTCTCTCCCCCTGTGCCTTACATCTTTTCTGTGAATGCTCTAAGTATACGTTCCCTCTTGCCTTTAGTTTGTTGTGTTTCTTTGCTTTAACATTAAAGGTATTTTCAGTCTTTGAGATGCAAACCAGAAATTACAGTAATAGTGTTTGGTTTGCAGCAAATTTGTATGGCTTTATAAAAAGCCATCAAGATCTAAAAGGGAGACTTGTTAAAGCGGGTGCTCATTATGCATCCATCTCAAAACCCAAAGAAACTTAATTTCTCATCTCTTTGGGAGCATTCCTCCAGTTTCTCCCCCACAGTGTTCTTCTTGTTCATGTTTAGCAGGGAGGAACTAATTTCTGTCTTTCTTCCTTAAAGAATGCAGACCTAGAAAGTGCCAAATTCAATTATGAAAGCAGTGGCTGGTTCAACATCCCTCCTGACAGGTTCTTCTAACTTCAGGAAGGCTGGAGGGAAACAAAACGTGAGGAATCCCAAAAACCGGCATCAAGGAAAGAGGTTTGGCCTTTCCTCAGACAGTCAGCCAGAAATCAGTCTTGAGAGAAGAAAGAGACAGGAACGTTTTAGTTTGTTTAAGTTAGTAAGTAAGTTAGTAACTTAGTAAGTAAGTTAACTTACTTAACTTAGTCAACACCCACTCATCTGGAGTTCAATTGGTTGCATATGATGGCATTCAGAGTTGCAGAGGATGGAGCACATTGTGGGATGAGACCTTGCCTAAGATTGCATAATTAAAGAGAAAAGCAGCTCTTTGGTCCCCCTCTGTAACGCCGCGCAATCTGTCACAACCTTAACCCCTCCGTTCCCCACACACTACACACACACACGTACAGAAACCAGTCAAAACTCTTTTTGCCTCTCCTCGTATTTTTGCCCAAATCACTTGTGTAAAGCATCCTGCAAAGCGGTGAGGGGCAACAAGGCAAATTGTAATTGATTAATTGCAACTGAATAGCTTTGAAAAGTCCAAGGCTTCAGCAGCGGGGAGGGGAGACAATGCGTCATTGAGGTTTCTGTCTTACCTCATGACAAAATCTGCTTGATCTATTTGTTCGCCGCAGCCGCTCTTTTTCAGGATCCCACCGTTTCCCACCACAGAGCATTTCTTCAGTGGCAGCTGGAAGGGAGTAGCCTAGCAACACAAAACAAGGACTGGTTTTACAGAGAACACATGCATCTTTGTAGATGTAGAACCCAGGGAGCTGGCAGGGCTTGAAGTGATGAAAGAAAAGCGTGAATTTGGAGCTAGGGGCAAAAAAAAAATAAAAAAAAAATACAGAAATTAGCTGGTAAGTAGACATAGGACAGTTCTTATCCCCACTCCCCAAACCAGGACGCAACAAACGTGACACAGAAGATAACATCATCTCTGCAAAACCAAAACTGGCTAAAGTCCTAATGCACACACTGACCGAGCCAGGCAGTCAGGTCAGAACAAGCCTTCTAGCCAAGCTACAGGGACACAGGGGAACCAAGACAACCAGGAAAACAAAACAAAACAACAACAAAAAAAAAAACCAAAGAAAACCAACCCCAAAAGAAAAAAAATAATCCATGGAAGTAACCTTCCTGAGCTGATATAAAAAGACAGCTCTGGTGAAGAAAGGAAGGAAAGAACAGGGAAGGAGGCGATGGCAGAAGGGCACTGGGAATCAGGAGTCACCCTGGCTCCCTCCATGGTTGTGTCGCTGAGACGGGTCCCTCCAAAGCCTTAGGCAAAGATATTCAGAGCTTGACAGCAGCTCCTTAAACACTCAGCTGCCCAGACACAGCATAAATTAAAATTAGAAAGGGACCATTTTAACAAATGAACTCTTGTAGCCACTTAGCAGGGCATAAAAGTGCAAGGTCAAATTATCATGCTACCCTATGCACCAAACACAGTAATAAATGACATCTGTATAGTCTTCTTCATTCCAGAGGATCTCAAAACTAGGGGTGGGACATCCATCTGTCAGTGCCAAGTCATTCACTTTTAGTGAGGTCGTGACAGTCATTTAAACATCACACAGTACATCAGTGCAGCCCAGCATATTAAAAAAAACGGTAGTGAAAAGACATGTGAATTTAAAGTAGTGTGATTTAGTTACAGAATTGAATTTGTCTACAATACAAAAGTTAACCTTCCCCTCATGCAAAAAAAAAATATAAAAAACCGTGCAGGGATTTATTCTTTAGCAAACCTGCCAAAACCTGACTTTGCAGTACAGAGGGTTACTGCACAGGCCTCTGAGAATGCGAACGTCACGGTGCCAGGATGCAGCATCACGAAACAATTCTCCTTTCCAGGAGGACGATGTAGAAGGGCAGCAGCACTTGTCCTCACGTACGCGTACTGAGCAACATTTAACACTGCATCATGTATTCACCAGGCATCATGACAGTCTACACGGTCCAGAAAACAGACCCAGTGTAGAAGCACAAACTTTCTATTTGTTAGGACATATTTCTAATGTCTTGTTCCTATTCTTCCTTAGATTTATTTGCTTTATCTTTTTTTTCCTCAGAAAACTAGATTCCATTCAGTTGGTATAACTGAAAGCAGTTATAAAGCCACATCCTGCTTTCTAATGAAAAACATTAAAGCTAAAACAGAAAAATAAATTCTAGTTTTCTGAGGTCCAGCCATCCTTAGGAACCCAGCGACAGCACAGCAGAGCAATACTGAATATGCAGCTGCATTCTTGTCTTGTCCTGCATCTGCCTTCTCAAGAACATTTTTTAATTTGCACAGCTACTGAACTAGGAGCATATCTTTAAATTCAAAGGAGATCTCATCTCTGAGGTGACCCTGACCAAAAGAGAGCTCACATGCTCAGTAAGGGGGGTGGAGGGGTGGGAACAGGAGGAAATGTAGAAGAGAGATGTTTTATAAATAACAGTACCTTTCTCGTTCAAGATATATCAAAGCTCCTTCCAAGAGAGCTACTTACAGAAAGGCAAGGCTGTGACAAAGCACAGACAAAGGCAGTGGCCATTCCCGCTTGCTTTTAAGAGTTGTGGACAAACTGTCACATAAGTTATGTGGCTTTAGTACATATTGAGTGATTTCAGACCCCCTGACAAGACCCCTAAATAAACATTTAGGAGTTACTAAATGCTTTGAAATTCCGTGAGTTGCAAACAGCTTTTGAAATTGCTTGGGATGAATTGCTGTCCTTCAAGGGAGGCTTATATCCTGTTACACTCAAAGATGATAACATTAGCTGTCATTTGCATACATACTTTTGTTTCCAAAAGTATGTGAAGCTTTGAAACTCTTGTCCATCAGAGAGCTCATCAGGAGCTGTCTCCCATAACATCCTCATTGGGAAACTGAGGAAGTGTGGGCTGGAAGAGGGGACAGTGAGGTGGATTGAAAACTGGCTGTGCGACAGGACCCAAAGGGTGATGATTAATGGAGCAGGTTCAAGCTGGATGCCTGTAACCAGTGGTGTCCCCCAGGGGTCAATACTTGGTCCAGT
>JAHREE010000344.1:615744-650152 GCA_033628505.1 Tringa tobata | reverse complement strand
GCCAGCTCCCCCCCCCCCGCGCGCGGGGACGGCCCAGGGCACCCGCCGCCGTTAATCTGCTTTACAAAACGGGAAGCCCTAGCCTTTGGGAGCCGTTTTTCACCTGAAGGATGGCAGCAATAACGACCTGCTTCTGCCTCTGTGAGACACCACTTCGTCCCTTGATCATCCTGCTGCTCTGAGCAAATCCTGCCCCAATATTCTCCATTTTCGTCACCTCTTGTTCACAGCATTCCTGTTCTACTCTCCCTTCCACTTGATCAGAAAAAAAAAAAAATTATCTCTAAGAGATATAATTACACTTACAGAGTTAAGAGGTTCAAAAAAATGATGCGCTGTTCCCTGTCAGATGTTGCAATTTGGAAAAAGACGATGTCAAAGTTTTAATAAGTTGTAACTGTCTTCCACCAGCTGAACAAAACACCACAGAAATCTGAGTAGCCAGTAAGACATCATTTTATTTTTTTTTTATTTTTCTTTAACATATTATCAGATCAAATTAATAGTTTTTCAGCTTCTATTAGACTGAAACTAACTTTATTTTTCACTGAAAGCTATTCTAAAAGCAAAAGCAATTCCAGGGTAAACTAATGAACGTCAAGATGACTCCCTCAGTAGGAAGCTATTAACATAACAAGAATGCACTGGATTGATTAGTCCCTGAGTGCTTAGCACTACAGACCAGCAAGCTTCTCAAGGTCTGGAGGTCTTTCCCTCCCCTTAGTTTTTGGGGTCTGCTTCAGCTCCTTTCAAATGCTAGGCTGGGGAGAGAAGTTCCCTGACAGTAAACACTTGAGCCTTGTGACTTGGAAGAGGACAGCGGTAAAGGAGCAAAGGACTGGGAGTTTATAAGTGGAGAACATCTGGGTCCCCAATAGGGATGATAGTTCATTAATTAACCTCATGCTGAACCTGCTCTCAGTACTTATTGCCATATAACACTGACATTCAAACATGACTGATGACCGTAGCTTCCATACAACATTTTTAAACACATATCCTTGCCAGACTTGTTTCTCCGGCTAAGAAAACCACCCGATTCTGCCTCTTACACTCATTTTACTGCTTTAGTTTTCATCATTTTACGAAGACAGAAGTCATACAAGAACTGCCATGGCCTCCCACCCTTTGAAAACTGACTTGTCTGATTTTGATACTCCCCAAACTTAAGCTTCTAACTTTTCCTTTAGCTTTCATTATTTACATGAGGAATTTCACGGAAAAGACAGCACAGGCTGGTTGTTGGCTTTTGATAAGACATGTAACTGTCCTCCAGCTTCATCTTTCCACAGTATCTCTAAGTTTATTTTTAGAGCTGACTCAGACAGTCAATTAAAGACAGACATTGAAGTGGTGTTACTCTCCACTCATGTCTGGACAGCCTTTAAAGGGCAGACTTAGAAAAAAAAAATGATTGTAAAATGACATTGTGAATGTTGTACATTATATTCCTTCTCAATTGTATCCAGCTAAAAAATGTCACACTTAAACTAAAAAAAAAAAAAAGCTTTTTCCCTTGGGGATATAATCTCTCTAATCACAGGTCCTATTTTTAAAGCCAGATTAGGGTATTTTCTCTTTTTGTATTTTTTACAATCATTAGTAAAGACTCTGCACAAGTGGACCACTTAGATCTTCCATTCTTGTGCTTGTCTCCTGACAATGCCACTCATGACACCTGGAAACAAAAGGCTATTATACCATTCCTTTGTAACAATCAAGTTAACAACAATACTGTGCTGTTTTTCCAGTATACCAGGGTGCAATGTCTTCAGAATATGCAGAGAATAAGTAGATTAAACAGATTTACGGCTTCTCTCTTTTACCTCTAATTATATTTTCATGCCTCTCAACATAGATCTATACTCTTTTTGCTGGGAACAAATGTGATCCTGCTTGTCTTGTACAGCCAGAACCTACATTTTCTCATGCCTTAGCAAGGCATGGCATGTTCTGGTTAGTTATATTCATTGTTTCTACCAGCAACACAGACAAGTTGGCCTAGTGTATGTGAAACATCCATTACCTGTCTGGTACATCTCCAAGGTATACAGTTAAAAGCTATGGTTGCTTTAACTGTACAAATCATCCTTTACATACCCACTTGCAGAAGGAAGCTATTTGCCAAAACATAACACGTCAATGCAGAAGAGCACCTGGGCACAGAAGCCATGGCATATATGGTGGCACTGGCACCCTGTGACCAAATACCGAATGTAGGTTGAGGGAGGTCATTCTCCCCCTCTGCTCTGCACTGGGGAGGCCACAACTGGAATACTGCGTCCGGTTCTGGGCTCCCCAGTTCAAGAGAGATAGAGAACTACTGGAGAGATTCCAGCGTAGGGCAACAGAGATGATGGAGGGACTGGAGCATCTCCCTGATGAGGAAAGGCTGAGAGAGCTGGGGCTCTTTAGCCTGGAGAAGAGAAGGATGAGGGGAGACCTTATTAATGCTGACAAGTACCTAAAGGGTGGGTTGAGGGAGGATGGAGCTGGACTCTTTTCAGTGGTTCCCAGTGACAGGACGAGGGGCAACGGGCACAAGCTGATACATGGGAAGTTCCACTCCAATCTAAGGAAGAACTTCTTTGGGGTGAGGGTGGCAGAGCCCTGGGACAGGCTGCCCAGGGAGGTTGTGGAGTCCCCTTCTCTGGAGATCTTCAAGCCCCGCCTGGATGGAGTCCTGAGTGATGTGCTCTGGGCAACCCTGCTTTGGCAGGGGAGTTGGACTGGATGATCTCTAGAGGTCCTTTCCAACTCCGATGATTCCCTGATTCTGTGATAGTTGTAATGGTCATAGTGCAGCCCATGGGCCAGAGCTACAAGCCACGTTTCTGACCCCGCTCATCCTGTCCCCTTGAGAAGAGTACTTTCTGAGAAGTGGCTTCAGCAAAGACAAATTGCACTTGTTTTGAGGGCAGGAGACTAAGAGCAAGCATAAGAGGAGGTGAAGAGAGGGGGTCTTGTGCCAGCCCTTATCAAAAACATTGCTGATATCACCAAACTTTACCTCTGTTATCAACAATGCTTGCTGCCTGGAATAACAACACCTGTTTGGTATGAAATAAGATCAGTTGGGCTGTCATCTTTATTAAAGGCTAGAGCTAATCTGGATGCCCGTGATAGGTTTACTAAATGAGAGGCCTCTTGTGGGGAGGAGGGTAAAAACCTAGGAAAGGTAATGGTCCTTTTTGAGCTGGAGTGAAAGACCTGCAGACTTTGATGACAGAAAAAGGCAACCTGGAAATAAAGATAACTGTCCAGCATAAGACTGGAAGTCCCTCAGCCCCTTGGAAGCCTAGCAGAGCAACAGCACTACATCAAACTGCCTGAAGAGTCCGATAAGAGGAATCAGTTTTACTGTATAGAAGTTTACACATGTAATATCTTCTTTTCTTTCCTTTCAAAATCACATTGGTTCATTTCAGAGTTCAATCCCAAAGTGAAACCTTACCAGAACTACTGAATTTCACTGAGTTTTTGATTAAAATCTTGGAACCCTGTGAGATTCGTAATCAGGATTCAGCTGACAAGGTTATGGATATTAATGAACCAGTGGCCTGCGTTTTTTGTTCAGAACAAAATCTAGTTGCAAATCTCCCATTTAAGCAGTGAAAATTTTCACCAAGGTTTCATTAAACCTGAAGAGCATACTTGTAGATACAACTGACTGGCAGATATTGCACTTCAAATATTGCAGTGAAGTGAAGAGGAGTTTGTTTTACAACACCATGCTAAAGATAAATTAGCAATGCTTCTACATTAGAATTCAAAATGGGCAAGTCTTTCACATCTAGTTTGGCAAAGCTATGGGTCACGGGCTACAGTATTTTGTTTAAATCACTTCTCCCACTCCTACTTAAAATTCAAACATCCAAATACATTACATCAAAGAAATTCCACAGCTCCATTGAACTTGCAGTAATCGACATGTAACGGGACTCTACACAGAGCTATGAGCTCAATGCCTGCACAGAGATCTCATCCCACAACAGAACAAGAATAAAACCCACATGCTTCAGAGTAGCAGCCGTACTCTGGTCACCCAGGGGTTAAGAGGAAACACCTCCTCAGACCTCTCAAGCCGGAGATACGATGAATGAGACTTGTCCCCAGAATCATATTCCCCCACTACAGTGCCATCGATATACAAGGTAGCCATTCTCTCCTTCTCTAGGACTTGCACATCGGCTGTTAAAGAAAGAAGCTGAAGTGTGATTCCCACCACAGTATCATGCCCAGAGAAACCCCATGAAATACTGTTCCACCCGGGGCTGCAGCCTTGCCCCACAGAAACCTCTCACAAATATCACATACAGTCACATCCACTATCTCTTGGTAGAGTTATCCTCTCCACAAGCACATCTTTGCCTCTTCCCATTGAGTGGCTCAGGGAACATCTCCCTAGAGTTTCACATATTGGGTCAGTAAAAGGTGAAGAGATACCCTCTCCAAGAGCATTGCATAGTGGGATGCAAAATTTCAGGCAGCCAGCACTCAGCATTTCTCGCTTTGTCTCTGCTGCCATGCACAAGAAAGTATTCCAAAATGAAGACACACAGGCAGACAGACAGAAAGGTTTTAGCTGAGGCCTGTAGATCTGTTTGATGTGGACAGGCCTCTAATGCAAAAGCTCACACATTAGTCAGATAAAAGAATCACAGAATGATATGGGGTTGGAAGGGACCTCTGGAGATCATCTGGTCCAACCCCTTGCCAAACCGGGTCCACCCAAAGCAGGTCACACATGAACGTGTCCAGGCGGGTTTTCAATGTCTCCAGAGAAGGAGACTCCACCACCTCCCTGGGCAGCCTCTTCCAGGGCTCTGCCGCCCTCACAGGAAAGAAGTTCCTCCTCATGTTTAGGTGGAACTTCTTACATTCAAGTTTGTGCCCATTTCCTCTTGTCCTGTCCCTGGGCACCACTCCATCCTCTTGACACCCACCCTTTAAGTATTTATAAGCATTGATCAGATCCCCCCTCAGTCTTCTGTTCTCCAGACTAAAAAGACCCAAGTCCCTCAGCCTCTCCTCGTAAGGGAGATGCTCCAGGCCCCTCATCATCTTTGTAGCCCTCTGCTCTACCCTCTCCAGCAGTTGTCTGTCCTTCTGGAACTGGGGAGCCCAGAACTGGACACAGTGCTCCAGATGGGGCCTCCCCAGGGCAGAGCAGAGGGGGAGGATGACCTCCCTCCACCTGCTGGTCACACTCTTCCTGTTGCCCCCCAGGATGCCATTGGCCTTCTTGGCCACAAGGGCACATTGTTGGCTCATGGTCATCCTGTTGTCCACCAGGACTCCCAGGTCTTTCTCCTCAGAGCTGCTCTCCAGCAGGTCAGCCCCCAACCTGTCCTGGTGCAGGGGGTTATTCCTCCCCAGGTGCAGCACCCTAATCTGTAATTCCTAACAAGAAGCATGTGTACATATGGAGAAATATGAAGCCGTAACATGGACAGTGTTCGACGGAGATTTAAACTGGTCACTTCCAAAGTGCTGAATGATGTAAATTTATATCCATGTATATCACACACATATACCTATAAATTGGAGTTCAAAGACAAAAATGCAATTATAGACTGTAATGCCTGGCAATAAGGATTACATAGGGAAAATTACAATGAATCAACCATGAATGAAATAAAATTGATTTTGCAATAAACATAGCAGAAGAGCAAATTCTCATTGGTGACCCAGCAGATGAGATAACAACCTACACAGCTGACCGGACACCCAAGAGATCCCAAGTTGTATCGCCTCCAAACACTGATGTAATTTATATCCATTTGCACAGCCAGAGTAATGCTTTAAAGAACCTAAAGCACAAAAGTAAAGAAGCTCAATCATCCAATTAACAGTCCAAGCAGCCATGGGGATAGAAATAGAAATTAAAATATATTCTCCACAGAATCTATATTTTTCTACATTGAACTTTAAAATTAGGATAATGGCTAGCATTCCCGACAAGTCTCAAAAGAGTGGGAAGAATATCAATGCCCGGTGTAAATCCCTCCTAACACAACGCCAAAGTAAAAAAATCATTCTTACTGAGCTCATCGTTTCCGCAGGGACAGTTTTTTTCACCCTTGACTAAGTAGCTAGACATCTATTGAAGGCAAAACATAAAGATATGGCAATCACAAGACAAATTTTAAAGTACAAATCCATGCTTTTAAAATTTACTCCTCCTGACAGAAATTTGGAGTACACTGCCAGTAAATGGTAGTTAGGCATATGTTAGTGAAATGAAAAAGACTCTGAAAGCATAATTTTAGAGAAAACGTTTTTTGAAAGAGAGCTTCTGTGAATTCTGGTGGAAAGGCTACTCATCAAAGCCACACACATAGCTGTCACATTTTTGTAAGTTATACCGTATTTTACCTTCTGTTAAAGTAAAACAGTATATGGGATGTTGACCTATCTGCCAGAAGATAGAAAAACTTCTTAAATTTACAGGCAAAAGGGCTGTTAAGTGACTGATTTGGACTGCTGTCAAATTAGGAATGCTGCACATCTTAGGTTTTCTGTGTTTACCCAAGTTTTAAGGCGATTTCAAAAATGAGCCATACCTAGCCTACTAATAAGATATTTAACAAAATAATTCTATACATTTTCCAAAAAAACTGACCTGTAGAGCACTAAACCAAAATCAAATTCACTTTAAAATGCCACAGACAAATACCATCACAACACGTTAACTGAGAACGGAATCGGGGTAATTTTGTGACCTAAAAAGATAAAAAAAAACATAGGAAAAAAACGGAGAGAGCAAAAGAAAGAAATTGATAATGTGCCTATACTCTGAAATAATGGGTTGGGGAAGGAGCTAACAAAAGGGGATTCTGTATATTCAGACATGCAAGAAAAACATCATTACAAAAATAGTGCAATGCCATAATGGAGAACTTCCCACTGCAGAAAAATTCAGAAAATAAGTATCAGCAACAAGATTTTAATTATGGAGGATTAAAGAAAAGATAATTCATCTGACGTTAGGTAAATCCCAACTAATCAAAACTCCTGAGTGTATGTGTGGTCCTTCTGCAAAATCATTGTTTCGCCTTATGTTCGCCTGCGATTAGTAAGCACCCTGTCTGTTATGACTTTACGTTTCCTGACAAAATTTAGCAACCAGCCAGTTAAATTTCAGAAGTTAGCGCATCAAGCATAGGATATGAGTTTACAGTCCACCAATCTGACAGGAAAAAAAAAGACCTTTTCAAGGCCAGCGATCATTCTGAAGTAAGTCCTCTTTCAACACCGAGTTATACTGGACAGGACTGGAAGCTCATAGGCTTAGATCAAGCAAATACAGAATGCATTAAGAGGAGAACATTATCACACAGTATTACTAGGGGGGAAAAAAGACATCTACACCACAGAGGAACAGGCAACAGCAAAGCAACTGCAACCCCTGTCTGACACCAATCATTAAAAACATCTTTTTACGGTTGAAAAAATGACCATGAAAACCTTTAATTCATTTCTACAACACTCTGAATTTCACTCCAGGTGTGCAAATTACCCAAGTATTGGACTAATGGAGTAGCACTTATGTGGAAGGGGGTGGTCTCATCTTTATGCGGGATTCAGATCGCCGCAGCAGGACAAAGCAGAGAAGCCAGCAGAGTTACACTGCTGTGAAACAGGTGCAAAATGAGATTCACACTCCTCATCTTTATCACTGCAATGACTCTCTGTCTCTAAGGTCCACGATAAGCTGCATGAATTCCACATGACACGACAGCAGCCCAGAAAGCATTAATGGGGGAGTCAACTGACCCCCCTAACCGGGATTAAAAGGCCAGCTAGAAAGAGATGCTGGTAAAGACTGAAGAAGAGCAGCAGCAGGTGGGGAGGGCTGGAGGCTGCCTCGGGGAGATGTCAGAGCCAGATGAAGAAAGCAGAGTAAAGAACTGAAGCACTGGACCAGGAGCTGTCAGCAACGGCTCCATCCAGGCTGCTTGAGCTGGAACCCAGGAGAAGGACAGGCTGAGTTACTCAAACATTAAGAAGTCATGAACGAGGCTCCCTCTGAACAGAGTCAAATCTAGGGCTCAGCTTCTCCTATCTGGGGGTAACTTTCTTTGTGCCACATGGCAGGTTGTTGTCTTTCCTTGTTCTCTGTCACAGAAGGGGACACTGATCCAAAGGGACTCTGTAGATAGCAAATGTCTTTGGCATAAGACAATACAAATTACACCTGAATGAGTGAGTTTTGAAATATATTGATTTACTCTCACTCATTCACCTGTAATAGGATTAATCTATAGAATTGTGTACGTACTAGTTCATCTTACGTCTATATTACCAAAATTTCTGCTCCTATCAGGCAAAAGGTATTTTTACTGTGCTTTTACACTTTTTTACCCGCCTCAGTCAGAGACCACCTCGAATTTCAGCTTAGGCATGGACAGATACTGTCCCAACTGACAAGCCAGAGTTTTGCTCTTACAGCCTTAAATTGCCTATTCATATGAGAGCATATAATTTCTGAAATCAAGACCTCTGTTGGGTCTCCTAGTAAATCAGGTTTGGTTTTGTTCTGACTTGTACATTGTCAGCTCCATGGAGAAGCAAGAATAACAGAGTCATGTAAAATTTTAGCACTTGACAAATATATCATAAAAAACCCTATTAAGCTGACAACACCAGTTAGGAGCAAGGGAACATACAATCCAACTTGCTTTTCTGTAGCTCATTCTGTAGAATGTGCTCTGAAGGAATGAAAACTTGCTTTCTTAAGTGGGAAGATAAGCCTTGCGGATACGAAGGACAGGACTCTGTGGAGTAACAAGGTGCCATTTCTGTAAATATGTGCAAGTGAAATGACTCGACAGAGCTACACTCACAGAGAGCGTGTTACGCTAAATGTCCTTCACTCCAGCTCCCCTCAGAAGTTTGCTGGAACCACCAAACCTGAGTCAGTAACAGCCACTACATTAAGGTCCCTGCCAGGTCAAGCTGGCCTTTCATGTTATCTTACCCTAAACAAGTATTACCCTCAGCTAAAGCTGGCAAAGAGAATAAAGTGCAAAGTTTTATGAAGTACAGACCCAGCAGCACTCAAAAGTAGAGGAAAGAAAAGAGGAAGGACAGCAGGGATCTAGTTATTAACATGCCCTGTACAAACCAAATCAGTGTGAAAATCAAGTTTACGTGGCTAAAGAGTAATATCGGATGAAGGCAACTGGCATATAAAAATTTGGAGAGCTTGGAAAAATGGAAAGAATGGCCGAAGGCTTGTATTTAAAAAGGTATTAAAAAGAGGTCATATCTTGCACAGCTAGTTATCGTGAATGAGGAGTTCTACAGCTATGCTCCGTGCAGGATCAAAATGCTAGCAATGAAGCTAGCAAGAAGAACCTAATTCACATTGGAGCAGAACCACCCCAAACACTTTCTAACTTTGCCTCCGCATTTTTTATCTCTGATGAAAGACAACCCTTTGAAATCACAAAAAGGAAGTTTCTCATCTTCACTGGAAAAATTATTTATTTTGTTGGCTTCATGCAACAGTAGGTTTCAGAAAAGTGTTCAACCTTACAAGTGCCCAGGGGGACCAGATATTAAACTTTAAAGAAAAACCACCATTGCTAATTATCACTACATAGGTTTTTCTCTACAACTTCTTCACCTCTTAGATGGTCTATTCTTAGTAATCAGATATTCAATTTGAAAATCCCCGAACACAGGGACTGTCCAGGCATCCTGATGACAATCTGGGGTAAATTCATACCTGAAGAGGATAGTATCTTATCCTCTCTCAAGAAAAAGCTGCAGAAAATAACATTTCCTCTACTGCACGACGAAACCAGGTCACCAGTGATTTCACTTCTGTCATTGGGTTGTATGTCAAAGACCTCTGTAACACTTAAAAACAAAATGAAAAGTAAAAGTCAACAAAACTATGGATGACCTCACTTTACTATGGCAATGTTAGCCATTGTGGCGTGCCATCCCCCTACACAGACTTGGACAAGTATATAAAAAAGGCTGCCTTTGCCCTGAAAAAGTAACAGTCAGAGTCAGACCTGCTCATTGAGAGAGATAAAGAAGTAGAAAAGCACATCCAGATTCTGCAAGGCTTACGTATAGCCTGCTTGCAAGGACTCGGTGAAGCATCAAGTCAGGGATGACTCCCCGCTTATTGGCATAAACAACAGAAAGGATGCTGTCAGTCGGGATGGGGGCAAGGAGGGGCAGTGACAACAAGATCCATTTTATCTCATCTGAGTGGCAGTTTCAAATTTGCCTGGCCTTTTCTCTCAGAGCCTGTCTTAAGGGGAATGAACAAGGACTTCTCAGTCAGACTAGATGAAGAAGATAAATAACTCAATCACCTCATTCATTACATGAAAACAAAGGTTAATAAAGGCTGAAAAACCGGGGGAAAAAAAAAAAAGTGTCATGCTTCCTGTCACCCAGGAAGAAGCCACAAAACTAAGTTTACAAGTCCCTAGCAGAACTGCAGTCAGTGAGAGGGTACTGTTGGCTAAATCCTGGCCATGCTGAAGTCAACTGGAACATTGCTACTGACTGGTGCAACCAGGCTTCAGTTGACCTATTTTGCGCCATAGCTCTTTATTCATTTCCCCCCCACAGTTCTTTTGGCACTTAATAATGCAGCACCCGCATTTCTCTGCTTAACGACCGCCTTGAAAAGACAAATGTGACCACGGCCACTGCTGTGCTAGGATGAGGGGGTGCCAGCCCTGGGTACCACTTAGAGGACAGACCCTAAACTGGGGAATTAGAACTGCAAAAAATCCACCAAGACTGGAGCTAGGAAAGCAGTGCTGGCGAGCTTAAAGGAGGTAGTCCCATTTTTCAAAGTCCTTCCTTAATGCCATAGGGTAGAGGAAAGCTCCTGTCTCCTACATTCATATACTGCCCAGAATATCACAGGGGCTCTCTAGGTCTCTTCCAGTTTTTTGTCTGTGAAGCAAAAGGAATAGTGGTTCAGCATCTATATCTGTTTATTGTACAGGAAAAAACGTGTTTTGCAGTATTTCTTCCCTACATACTCCCCATGCAGAAACCCACATTTTAATTGTCTCCAGAGATTTCTAGGCATAGATTTAGCTGTGCAATAACACCATACGGTGAATTTGAATGACTGTAAAGTGCTTGAGGGAAATGTTATAAAAAGCATCATACTCATACCAAGGATTATTTATCTTTGCCTTTCCCATTTCTTCTTCTGGCACAATAGTTGATCACAGAATAGATCTGTGTAGCCTTTGCATTTATTGTCTCCTTTCACCTAAACTGTCTCCTATTTAGCCTACTCCCATCACCTACATTTGCAGCATTGTTCCTGAATAACAAGCTACATTGTGCATATGCCAAGCCCTGCTGCAAGGAAAGGAAAGTGAGACAAGTCAGTGGGTTTTAGACTGAGAAAAAGTCTGGAGATGGTCTGGATGGAGGAATGTCGATTAATGAATTAGCTTATGAATAGGTTAGCCAGCCTCAAAACCAGAATACACTACAGATTCCTACATTCTTGTCATATTCACAACCTAGTTAAAAATCATCAACAGAGAGAAAGCGTTGCTTGGTATTATTTCATGCCCGCAGGTAGGTTTAATTCAGCTTGGCTCTATACGTTGAGAAATAAAGACGCACAATAGTAGCCCCATTGCAATCTTCGCTGTGCTCCCGGGAGAGGGGGCTCATTGCTGGCAACTATCTGTCTGTCTGTCCGTCTCCCACTACAGAAAGTACATTCAGTTTACTGAGGCAGAGAGATGGGCCAGAATAGCTAATGCAGACTGTCAGAGCAGTGACTGCAGCAGAGATCTTACCCTGGAAAGGAGAGAAGACACCTGAAGTCCACTCCCTGTTCTGTCCTCCAAACACATTGTCCCAGAGAAGAGACCAGCATGTGTTAGGACTCTGGGTTTGCCTCATCAGCAGCAACATCCAGTGATCTTCTGGCTACAGGAATAACCAACAGCACTACACACAAGCTTGTTCAAGCAGAAAGGTGCCTTTAAGCTCCACCGTTCAGAGGACATGGCACTGATGTTTTGCACCATCTCCAAAGGGAAAGTCTTAGGACATGGTTAATTGTCGCCTGTGCTCCTTACAGACTGTCAGAAAAACAAAAACATTCAAAGGTTTAGAAAAAATGAGCTGATTCAAAGAGCTGCAGTTGTTTAGCCTAGAGAAAAAGACTCTGGGGAGACTTGATAGCAGTCATATACGGAAAAGATGAGAAAAAAACGTTCTTAAATTATAGCCAAGGGGGAATTTTAAGTGAGACCTCAGGTAGACAGTTAGACCTCAGGTAGACCTCATCCTACACATAAGGCCAGCAAAGTACTGGAATGGACTGCCTAGTAGGCTGCGGAATTTCCATTACTGGAAGCTTTAAAAAAATTACTAGGTAAGATCTGTTTAGTACAGCCCAGGTAGGGCTGTCTGCCACGGGCCAGGGGCAAGAAGGCAATGACCACTGAGTATCCGCTCCAGACAATGGCTTTGAACAAGCTTCAATTTCATCAGGATTAACTGCCAGTGCCCCTGCACTGCATAGTGAATCCCTGTGTGAAGATGCAAGGCTCTTTCCCCTAAAAGACTGGCTTCGTAAAAGTAAAATCACAAATAGTGCTGTACCTCTCAATTATGTGCTGTGATCAAATGTGCTTCTTTGTGCGGTCTTCTGAGCGCAAAAGGAGCTGTGTGAAAATGAGCTCGGTCTTTTTGATTTTGGTTTGGTGTCATTCAACTGAGGGGCTACAACTGAAGAAACCCTTGCTTTCTTATAAATTGTGCTTCTTGCAAAAGCCCAGCAGGTAGAGGATGGAGCTAAGAAGCATACTCCCAACCACTGCATGTGACTGCTAGGCATCCCCTGGCATACGTTTGCAGCTAGCTATGACACATACTCAACTAGATACAACAAAATCAGCGAGATGATACCATTAAAGGTGAGTGAGAAGGGATCCCTGAGGGAATCTCCTGCCTATGCCTACCACCAATGGTTGCAGTAATGTCAGTGGCACTACTATCATGTTCATCGCAGTGATTTCTTTCCTTTGGTAGCTGTAGAAAAGCCTTATTACCATGGGACTTAAGAGCTTGCAGAGGCTTTGGTCACACCCCATAGCGTGAAGACCCAAGTAAGATGATGTTATACAGATGAGAAATTGGTCTATTGGCATTACATAGCACATTTATCCCTATCTGACTGAATGGCCGACGACAGCCCCAACAGCATGAGGCAGCAATACACTCGCTTTTCAGCATAATAAACCTGTGCTCAAGTTGTTTTATGAATATAGACCTAGTCTAAAAATAAAACCCTTACCCCACACTTTTCAAACACAGGATGTGAGGAATTACGCACTTCATCCCTTCACACTTAGCCATACAGTTTTTGTGCTAGGTAGACTAGTTAGGGCACTAGTAAGTGGACAAGGGTGTTACACTGTCATTAAGACAATTGACTTCCAAGAGCTTTTTCATGTCATTTTTGTTTGGATCACAAACTTTACTCCTTCACACTAAGGAAAATTTAGTCATAAAAAAATCCCTCTCTGACCTCTTCCTAATAAAAGCACGTTCTTGGAGCAAAAGGAAAAAGCCAGCCCCCACTCCATCACATATAATTTTTGTTCTTCACCTCTCATGCAACTCCCATGCCAGAGAATGATGGTACTCAAATGCACCTACATGACTTGGGGTTACTAGAAAACATTACGGGTCTCACTGAGGTAATATTTGGGATATAACTCAGGTAATTTCCTCGTGATCAAATGATCATCTGGAACCCAGTACCTTTCATCTGAACCTTCTAAAATTGGAGACCATTAGGAGACTGTTAGTCCAGTATGTTTTACATAGAGAAAGACATGTCGCTTGGAGACCAAGTGTCCATGAGACAATATTCAGGTAGCTCTACTTGCCGACACCATGCAGGCATGTTGGAACCCCAAACCTCCACCCCAGCCCACTCACAGGATTTTATAACTGACTTCCAGCTTATAGATCAAGGGCTCACCCAGGAAAGCGTTCAGAATCATGCTGGCAATAATGTACCTCACATGGAAATATCTTGCGAATGCCTGCAGCAGCAGTCTTCCTGGGACTGGGATGGACTGGAATTAACCCAGTGAGCCTAAGCTGTGGTCTTGGGCTTAAGTTACTCATCCTTCAAATCTCCTGCAAAGCCAGGTATGCATATATGCAAGTTGCTCTTCTCCACAACACACCTAGACTGCGAACCATCACCAGCCCCAAATGCTCAGATCAAGCCTGAATTCTTGATCTGAGCAGCAGCAAGTTAAACAGTACTTGACCTGCACGTCCAGCATCACAGGATCCACCTGGTCCATCCTGCTATAAGAAAACCACTATTGTGTAATTTTCCCAATGTTCCAAATGTCATTTGGAAGCCAACGCCTGCCTCACGGGAGCCATTCAAATAATAAAATTTGTTCTAGAAGAGAACCACAGCCCTTCCCCTCCACGCCATTATCAGGTTATAAGGACTCTAAATCAACTGTGCCGGGCTACATAGTCAATTCCTGAACTGTAATGCAGCAGATTTCTCATTAAATGTAAAGCTGGGCTTACACTCCCCCCTAAGCAAGAAGACATAAAGGATCTTTTGAAAGTCACTCTATAATCCTCCTACAAGATTTGTAACCGTGCTACCCCTTCTTAATAGCTCCTGCAGTGGTATAACCTTCCCCGACTTTCTGCAAGCCTGATGACTCTGCTAAGCCACGCTTGCACCCGCATTTGGGAACACCTAGGAGAAGAGCAGGGCTGCATCTTTGCTTCAGGTAAAATACTTTCTGGATGTAATCTGGTATCCTGCCACATGCCAGTAAAATTCACATGAGCCACATCAAGAAGCCAAACAACTGTATGAAAAATAGAAGTATGTAATATTTCATCAATTTCTACTCATTCTTCTGCCAGGTGGCAAGTGCCCGGCATGAAATGCAACCAAACCTAAGCCTCAGATAAGCCAATACGGGCATTAAGCCTACTTTAGAAGTATCTGTTCAAAAAAGCTCACTGCTGATTACAGCAAATTAATATAACACTATCTGATCACTGAATAATTCAAATACATAGTCACATATAAGATAAAATTCATAAATAATAAGAAAGGCTAACAGGTGCTCAGGATATAGAGGATAAAGCTTACTCAGGATTTAGACAGGGACTTCCAAAGAAGTAAAGGTCTCATTGCACCTGTAGGTGGAAGTCTTGGTATATAAGTGAGTACACTGCCAGAAAAAAAACCCTGCATAGAGAAAGAACCTCCTTTCAGCATCTTATCAGTTATATAAAGCTACAATAAAACAAACAAATCTAACTGTGTTGCCTTTGGGCAGATTAGAACCAACTCTTATTTCTATTTTTATACCCTCAGCCACGCAGCTCGTATGCCCTGTAGTTACTCCTAGCCAGCAGAATTTCACTCTTCCTAGAGCTTAGCATCTGTGACCACTTCCTTTAACTATTCTTCTGCTCATAACATTTCTTGCTTATAAAGCAGTGACTTTATGTCCCTGTAAAGCAGATGAATAATGACTAAAAAGCCCATTAAATTCCCAGGGCAGTAGTACAGCCTCCCTGGCCGTCTTTGCCCACGCTGCCCACTTCCTCTTTGGGTTCAGAAGAGCCTTTTTGCTCCGTGCCTTACAACCCCACAGTATAACATCACTTTATCTGAAACTGTGACTTCCAGATACCACCAAAAGCATTATTTGAGACAGAAAACGATGCAGCTAAGAAGTAGAAACGTGCCCTGGTGTGCAGTGCTGTGATATCCTCCCTGCCTCTGCCAGCAGCTGCCCGTCCACAGTGTCCCCTCCGTCACCCGGTACAGCACACCACTGCCCCATTGCTCACCCTTGCCCGTGTTTCCAGCCCTGACGTGGCCTCTTCATGGTCAGTAGCTGCTCTGTATGTGGGCTTGCGTTTTGCTAGTTAGTAACTGCACAGCCCTGAGAAATTAGTAAATGTGCTCTTTGAAGCGCTTTCCAGATATAAAAATCACTCTGAGTTGCAAAACCCTTATGGCTGCATTATCCTCTTGAAAATACCCCATGCCCCTTCTGTCTTAGGCAGCTCCACAACAATCCCACAAGGTTTTATACTGTTTGTAAGTACTGCTCAGTATCCATAACAATGCAGGAGCTGGACCACATTTGCTCATCCACACCCTCTTATCCCCAAAATCCCAAACAGGCAGGGTGGGATTGATCTGTGGGGTTTCTTTAATGCCCAAGGGCACGAGGGCCTGTCTGGCAAAGGCACTGGTATGTGCTTGGATCAGCTCTTGCATTACCTGGGAAAGAGAGTGATTGATGCCCCGTCGCTTTAGATTTGAAACAGAAATGTTGAGTTAGGGCAGCCATTCCTCTTCCCTTGCCCGCGGGCCAAACCGACACTTCGCAGCCAGATCTAGTCCTTCCCTTCCTCTCAGTTACACTTAGAAAGGTCAGTGTCTATTTATGTATTTGCACTGACCGAGATAAAGCCAATTTGGCATGTGCATTATTGCAGATAAACTCCAGAAAATCAGGCAGCCCAGCTAAGCAGCTTGGCTGAAGACACTTCAGAGAGACCAGAGCATACATCTGATGATCAACAGGGAGAGAAAGCCACTCCTTGGTCTACTTTAACTTGCCTCAATAAGAGCATGTTGCCCATCCTCTAGTTAAATTGCTTTAAACTACACACATTGCATCTCGGTCTTTTTAGCATAAATTTGATTTTCACCATCAGGCATGTTTACATCTCATCTATACGGGGCAGTTTCAGAAGGACTATGGCTTTTGCTTAACTCACCAGATAGAACAGCTGATGACCTATTCCAGCTTTGCTAACAGGCTGCACAAAATGGTCCAATGACGCAATTCTTAATCAGTCAGTATGCCATCAAAGTGAGGGTAGGGGTTTCACTTCACTAAATATTAAGCCAAATTTTTGGTCTCAAACTAGCCAAAGGCTAGAGGTTATCCAGGACTGAAGGGCAGACTCAGGCTCCAAAAGAGCACAATTTCTCAGGTCTCTACAGGCAGTATTTCTCATCCCAGTTTATGAAAGGCACTATACGATGCAATTGCTAGAATAATTCAGAAGGTGTATTTTTAATTGCATTCCTAACATGCAGATGTCACTTCACAAGGTATAATTACCTTTTATACACAATTTTGGGATCGCCTGGTTCTAAAATCACTTCAAACAACACACAGCATCTGCCCTAAGCCAGTTAACGTTGTCCTCTTCATGGGGTTCACACTCCTTAGACAGCTGTGGTTTCAACATTGTGCAGCAGCTGCGCTCCCACCTAACCCTTCCCAACACTCGCTGCTCCTAGACCTCACCTTTTACTTGAATCAAACTGCCATTTTCTTCCTCAGGACGAGCATGTTTTTCCTGTAATCCTCGTCATGCAAAGAGGGGAAAAGCCTGCAGACTCTACACAAAACTCCCTTTCCAAATCTGAATTATTTCCCTGAAAAAAATTACATATTATTCTATTAGCTTCAGGCTGTAACTGTAAGACCAGGGAATTTCCTTTGACACAGCACAAGTACCAGCATCAGAGGAGATGATAAAATCTCCGGGCAAACAAGGAACGTTGTGAGCAATGAAGAAAAATTAAACAAGCTCCCAGAACCTAACAGGTACACTGAATAAAAAACAGAAATCACATAGCACAACTGTAAAATCCTTCACTGTTACTCAATACAACATTCACCTCCATAACCCAGAAAATGTCAGAGAATGTCTTCATCTTACACTTACAGGTAGAGAGATTAACTTTTTTCCTGCCTTTATATTAAGGACAAGAATTTAAACTCTAATTAATAATTTGAAAAATCTTGCCTTTCTCCTGATCACCACGTACCCAGAAACAGCTGTGAGCTTTCCCAAATTTATTTGTGGCTTGAAGATATTTCCTTCGGGTTTCTCAAACACCATTTGTAATGACTATTCACAAGAAGCTCTTTGCAAGCTTCTCGCTAGTCACTCTTCTCGCTAACAGCATTTTGCAGGTGAAACTTTAGAAGGGATTTGAGCAGCTGGGGAATCATATTTTAGCAATTTGAAGTAATTTACTAGTAACAAATGTGTCTAACTGCTTCAGGTGAAATACAATAAAACCAGAAAAATTTTAAATAAGTTATTTTATTTTGTCAAATTAAAAAGTTGAAGCTTAACACTTGAAATTTCTTTCTCCTCTACCCTCTAAAATAATACTTTACGTGGCAGAGTGAAAATTTCCATTTGATTTAACTATTTCTTTAACCTCAGAAATTCACCTCAGGTCTTCCTTGATACAAGCTTTTGCCAACAAGTAACAAAATTAAATTGTTTGCATAAACAGCTAAATACAGGGGTGAAGGGTTTATGGTTTTTTTTCTCTAATGGTAAAGATAGTCTTAAATTTGCTTTTGAACCTCTGAGGAAGAAAGAGACAGGAAGGAGTGAAAAATTATTTCAGAAAATGTTTGAAACTGGGGCTTGTTTTATTCTCTAACTCAAAGGCAGATGAGTGCTCATGTTTCTCTCACATGGTTTTGAGTCATATCCCAGCCACTCTTGTGGTTGCATCACGTTTACTCATAGCATCTAAAAATTACTGCAGGAATACGTGGAAGAAAGCAGGCTTCCATATTAGTCAGACAGGAAAGGGTGGAAAACACTAGTCATGCCTCAGTGATATGCACCAAGACCAGAGTTGCATGGCTAAACTTCCAGGCTGAAGAGCAAGGAGGAGAGAGAAGTCTCCTGTCAGGAACAGCACTCCTGAATACTCACCAACACAAGGTTCCATTTTCTGTATAACAATTGGACCACAACGGAGAGGAAATACATCTACAAGTTAGTGGCCTTTAGTGGCCAACCTGAGACATGGCAGAATGGCTATTCAGGTTTATCCAACCATGCCACTCATCTCAACCGTGGTAGGGTCACCTCCATCTCTGAACTCTCAGTGCCCCCAGAGACGTATCAAAATTACTGGCTAATATTGAAACTTCACGTCTACATAAAAAGCTTTAGAAAAGCGGTAAGGACACAGTAGGAATAACCTTACTATTGAACTACACCTACAATTATAGGCAGACCCTACACTTTCTGTCTCCTAAGAGTGGAAAATAAAGCTGTAGATCACAGCAAGTAATACAACAAAGCTGCTGTCAAGAACTGTCCGATTTTAATTGAAATGACACTCCATTATCCAACAGCCCCAGGCAACGCCGCTGTAGCACGTGCTGGGAGATGAGATGTAGGCGGGATACCTGCCCTCACTGCACGCTAGGCCATCTTCTGTGATGAGCCACATCCCGCCCCACGTCTTCTCCTGACAGTTAGCTATTGACACTGAGCCACTAGAAGTTTTTCTCCAGGATGGGGAAGTTGGTAGTAGTATTTAATTTCTGTTTCAAAAAAAATGTAATTCTAGAAATCAGTAGGAAAATGACACAGAGAAGGAGAGCCTAAGAGAGCCACTTCCAGCCACTGGAAGTGTTAGTTCATGCAAAAAGTCTGCAACTTCAAATTTGGTTCTCATAAACTGAAATGAAACACTGAATGACTGTTTCCACATAAAAGCTTTTTTTCCTTTTGCAAATTTCTGCCTTGGTCAAGCAAAACCTTAAGAAAAAAAAAAAAAAAAGGGAAGAAGATAATCAAGCAAAGTCCGAGTTAAAAAAAAAAAGCTAGCAACAGAGCTGATAAAAAAACAACAACAGTTGAAATATTACATTCAAATAATGGTAAAATGAAATGTTGTAATACCACCAAAACCTTTTAACCTCTTCATTTCAAAGAAAAATTGAAAAACCAACGAACTGATACTAAATTTATATTTTGATGAAATAGCATTTTCATTGGAAAAGCACTCCATCAAAAATGTTGAACCAGCTGCAAGAACTTTATCTACAGATTACTCAGAAGAAAAAATACTCTTACTTTGTATTGTTCACATTCAAAAATAAGTGACATTTTAAATATTAACTTCCGACACGCTTGCATTATTTCTGTATGTCTCCGTTGATGCATAGCAGGCTTATTCTATGCCACAAAATACAGCAAGTTTCCTCTTTAGCTTTGAGTTACTTTATCCTATAACTTAATAACTGGCTCAGGACTGAGAAATATTCTGCAAGCACAAAATAGCTTAAACCCAGCAGATTGATGTGGATGGAGCCTTTTTTATTTATGCCAGAGGAAATATTTTTTAAACTATATCAACATATAGTTGTGACCCACACAGTAGCTGTGACCCTTTACATTCCTGTTACATTCTCCAAGCATTTAAGACTATTATCCATATTTTATGAGCAGTTTTAAGCTTATGGATACCTTTGAAAGAAATATTCATCTTCACAAAAATCGCTTACTGATTGTTAGCAAGCTAATACACACCATTCTTCAAAGTAGAAGCCTGAAAAATTTAAGCAAGTATTTTTCTTGAAACAGAGAGGTAGAAAAATACTTCATTTAAGAATTTAATGCACAGAAATCTTCCTAAGCTTTTACGCCTAGCAGGATTTCATCTGATAAAGGTTTACAAAATTCCTTTGGGCGAAATACATAGGAATAGCACATCAAATTAAAGACAGTGGTACTTGCAAGAGAAGAGGGAGTAGTAGTGAGTAGCACTTGTCAGAAATGAACTGCCCATCAATTCATTAAAGGAACAGCATTTCTGGCACTGGTCCTAGAGCTGCTTTCTAGCACTACTCTGGCCTTAGAACGTCATAAAAAAAAATAATCAGCTTTTCCACCACCACTCCTACAATGGCATCTAGCCATCCTCTTCACAGCCTGCTCGGCCAGCCTAAGGGACCCAAGGACACTGAAATCCCAACTCCTTAGCTCACGTTGTCCCTCAGCAGTTCATCTCTCCAGGGCTTCCCAGATACTTGCTCCCAATCCAGCCAACTGATACACTTTGGGGACAGGGCTTCAGATCCTGGGAACCACCGGGGTTCCCAAGACCATAGCTCCTCTCTAAAGCATTTAAGTCTCTGAAGGAACCCATCCAGTACTCTGCTCTTTTCTGTGAAAGAAGCTAGGACACCATTGTGCCCAGGCAGAGTGCTAGGTTTCAATCCAAAGAAAATCAAATCTGAAATCCCAAATCCATCACAAAATAGCGACCTCCCTATGCCAGCCCAGGTGGGGCTTTTCTAAAACGTTGGAGACACTCACTGTGCACGTTTCAGCTTCTACTCATTTGCTGAGCTTGCAGGGACACAGCAGCTGGGGAGCAGCCTGAAGGAGGCAGAGGTCCATCAACCGGTTCATTGGAACAGGCACAGCCGAGTGACAAGACAACCCCACTGGCAGCCTGAACAAGAGAGAACTGTAACAACACTGCTTCTCCAGATGATGTCTTAACACAGAAAGTGGCTGTTCTCATCTTCTCTCCCTACCACTTCAGTTTCCCCTTGCTCTTTCTCCGCTAAAAGAAACTCATTCGAAGTCAAAACTCTGCTGTTGAGATCTGGAAGCTATTTTTAAAAAACCAAAATAACCTTTTGATGTTTTATTTGCAGCATGAATTTAACAAGGAAGAACTCTGTTACATGCTTTAATTAAAAATAAAAGGAGCTCAGATCACTGTTACAAATTTTCAGTGCTGTAAAACCATGCACTTAACCCAAACACCTTCACTGAACAACAACAAACCATTTTAATATCCAAAACACAGCAAGAATTGACAAAGTCAAGTTGTTGGCTTCTGTTATTAGAGTCACATCGGTTAGCATCACTAAACTTCATTAACTTGGGAGTAATTTGGACACCTTCATGCAAAGTCCTGTCACATCTTAGCTAAACAGATCTGAAGTCAAGCAACCCTAGATGAGGGAACATGCTCCTTCATCACTGAGTGAAATGCAGAAATCACCTTCTTAAAATAGCCAGAACTTATTTTAAAAATCAATACAGGTGAACCAATCTCATCCCTTGTGTACATACATACACCTGAAAAGTGGCCAGGGAAATATATTAATGTGCCTATGAACATTTTATAATTTTCAGAACACAGAAGTAAAAAAGCAGAGGAGAGTGTTTTGTATTGAGAAATGAAGATACCATTTCTTGAGGAGCATTTAGCCAATTTATACTCATTTGTACCATGTTACTTGTTTGTACCATGTTAATTAGTTAATATATTAATACTTAAAGTGAAAAGAAAATAAAAGATTACTAACCTGCGGGAAGAGAGAGTAAGTTGCATTGTCAATAGTGAAAGAATATAAAAATTCCCCATCAAACCAGAGGTTCTTTCCCATCGGGGAGTTCAGCTTTGTCATAGCAAAGAGCTGCCCGGGGTCACAGCATTCTTCCAGCAGTTTCCTAGTAAAGGCAATCAAAAGAGAAAGAGCTGCATTAATTAAAGCCTTGGCACACCTCCTCTAAAGACAATACCTCACACCTGAGATCCTGCCACTCTCAGATGCTCCAAAGCAAGCCATTCATCTTCCCAGCCAGTGGATGAAACATGGGTGACTTTTTTTTTGTTTGTTTTTACTTACAGAAGGGACAAAAAAAATCCTGATTTTATTCCAGAAAATCTTAGAAAGAAACAGTAAAAAAAATTAAACCTCCATTCACTTTTCAGAAATAGAAATAAAACCAAGATTCAGCAAGAGAAAGTCCATCCTTTACAACCAATTCTATTAAATAAAAAACTGGTCTCCACCACATACAGAAATCAAAGAAGCCCATTTGCAATTCAAATCTGAGGCATGTGAAAATTCAGTCCCAAACCTTCTTCATGAAGAGTAGGCCTCCTAAAGCCCCACAATTACATAACTTAAGTATGGAAAAAACTGCCATCTCTCTCCAGTTACTAGTTATCCTTGTGCTACATTCACAGGAGGATTAGGGCCTGCCCTCTAACTGAGGTCCAGCTTGAGTCATCCCAGTACAAGATATATATATATATATATATATGGATATATATAACGGATATACTTCTTGTCCTCTTACACATTCATTTCCCCAAAATAGTTACTACTCAGCTTGAGTAGAAATTTGAGAGCTGGTGAAGTGGTTGAGGGTTGTATTGAGCAAAAATTGTCTATTACAGCAAACTCAGCAATTAATATCCTAAAATACAGAATGATGAAAAGCTCTAGACATCTGCAGGCCAGGAATATCCTATCTTTCTGAAGCCCACATGGGAGTAGTTCTCTGCAGCAAGGGTGATGCTCACATTACATTTTAGATATAATAGACGTATGTAAAATATACATGGAAGAATTATGTCATTGCAATATATTGGGATTATTATATAAATTTCTTATATATTTTAAAGGGAATCCTAAAGAGACTGATGCAAATCAATATTTTCCCCTACCAAAAATTGATTTTGCCATGAGTTAGTAGTTTTCTGCAATTGCGTGAATACTATTCTCCATACATATTTCAACTGAAAATTTGACAAAAGCCATAGAGAGGATTTGTTGCAACCTTAACAGCAGAGGAAACAGTTTGAAAAAGTTGCGTGGCAAAGAAAAAACCTAGGGGTGTCCGTGCGATTTGTTAGCTTCCCCCACTGGAGAAGTTCAGTGATTTACTCCAGTTCAGCTCCAGGGCAGCATTGCCCCCACCAATGTCCTGGGCCCCTGGGACTCTTCCTCACATGGAGGATGGGCCCCTGGGACACTTCTTCACATGGAGGAAGGCTCTCAAGGGTGCAAGCACAGGGAAACTGGATTGAGAGCAGGAGGTCCACTCCTCTCCCAAAAGAAGTACCTGAGAGTTGCATTCGCACATGACACGCAGGTAGATTAAACTGTTAAAAGGAAGCAGATTACACAAGGTGTCACATTCTGTTGGAAGTCAAGAGTCAGCTTCTACAAAGAGCCGCAAGGTAAGCTCTTCCCCTGCAATGGGCTGAGCAGCCCCTCTGTCCCCAGAGGGAGCCAAAGAGATGATTTTTACAAAGACTCAATCAGAAGCTTAGGTCAGGATGCTTCATGGCTCAAAATGTTAGTATTTTGTCCCTTTGACCTCACAGCACTGCACTGCAAAGCATGAGGCTCCACCACATACCCAGACCTTACACTGTGAGGGTAGAGGGCTCACAACCCCAGAGCACGCTGCTGCTCAGACTGAAGTGCTCCAAGAACTAGTTTCCATCTGTTTTCACCTTACACACCTGAACTCCTCTATTTGTATCAGTATTTCAGAAAAGATGTAAATCACTGTGCTCAGGTGCGTAAGTCAACCCCAAATTAATGAAGTCTAGTACAAAATTGTGTCCAGTTCTAGACCCCACAATTCAAGAAAGACACAGATAGACTGGAAAGGGTCTAAAGGGGTGCCATAATCATGATCAAAGGGCTGGAAAACCTGCCCTGTGAGGAAGGATTTAAGAAGTAAGGTCTTTTCTCCCTGAAGATGACAAGACCTAAAGGGGACGTCATCACAGTTTTCCTGTACTTGAAGGGCAGTTACAAGAGGATGGAGGCTCTCTCTTCACAAGGAGCCACATGGAGAAGACAAGGGGCCATGGGTACAAGTTGCACTGGGAGAGGTTTTATCTTGATGTAAGGAAGAAATTTTTTACAGTGAGAACAATCATTCCCTGGAACAACTTCCCCAGGGGTGGGGTGGAGTCCCCATTGCTGGAGGTTTTCAAGACGCAACTGGACAAGGTGCTAGATAATCTCTTCTAGGTTCCATTACCCACAAAAGGCTGGACCAGGTGATCGTTCGAGGTCCCTCCCCACCTTGGCAATTCTGTGTTTCTGGAACCGTGTTCCCTTAGACTACCCGTTGCAGAGCTGGTTTGTCTCCCTCTGAGCAGAACACAGCAATGTCTTAGCCAAGGTGGCGATTTCCATTCCTAGAAGCAGTAATAGGTCTAACTATACACACCACAGAAAAGCTTCAAATCATCTTCCTGCTGATGCCTGAATAAAGTCTTCATCACAGAACTGTGAAAATCAAACTAGAGGAAACTTTAAATCTCTTACCAAATAAACTTTGCAAAACAGTTTAAGACAGACATGGAATATTGTTCCAAGTAAACGATTTGAGAGTGGAGATTTTTCTGGCTGTCCACAAACTCCAGTTTGCAGCCTTTGCAGAATTATTTCTCTCTCTGTCAAGTGGAAACAAAATAATTTTTGTCTATCTTTTCCTTCCTTTTCTTTGTATTTTCCATCCCCATGGCAATTTCCAAACACCCGAAATCAGCTGTTGTTGTTTGTTATACAACTGTGTAACAAAACTAAAATTTCCAAGTGAAACCCTGCAACTCATACCTCCTCTGGAAGTCTGGTGTGAGCAAGAAGCACAAAAATAACAGATAACTCAGTAGAAAAGTATCTAGGGAATGTTTTATATTAATGAATCTTTCATTAACCAGGGTAAACTGATGAGCAGCTCTTTGTACAATTCCCTGCTCCCCCTTCCATCTATTAGACTATATTATATATACCTACTCTTTCCCTTCCCCAGAAATACATTCTTATGGTTCCCATTGAATCCTTTGTTAATAAACCTATTATGAAAAGCAGTAGGTGCCTCCTGGAAGATCCACAGATAGGCAGGTCACTAGTTCAAGTATGCATCTGTATGTATTATCACAAAAATCTTGTCACTTACATGTGCTTTCTGTCAGAAAAAAAATAATTATTAGGAGTCTCATTATTCAATCTCTCTTTCTGATCCAAATCCCAAAATTATGAAGCAAGAAAAGCTCCATAGGAAAATGTGCATTAAAAAGCAGAACAGATTCAAAGGCGAACCTAAAGCAGGGCACTTTGCAGAATCAGGGAGTCTGAACTGATTTGCTGAGCTTGATTAAAATACACAGCTAAAATGCTATGATAGAATTTGCAAAACTGCAGCAGCTTTTACCCAAGGGCTTAATTCACCACAAGCATTCCTTCACTCGCAGGACATAAATAATATACCTCTGACTCAAAGTTACCTCTAATTCAGAGGAGACCTGTACCTGAGAGGAATTCAACAACTTGAACACTGGTATTGAGAAGGCACTAAAGGCCCTCAGATCTGAGAGTGCTTAAGGGACAAATGCCTACTTGTGAGAGAAGCAGGAGAAAAGTTACTTTGAGAATCTCACTTCAGGTCTAGCTTTCAGGTTTCAGCCGGATTGGGCACCAAGCAGGTCGTTAAGGACGAGGCAGCATTAGCACGGAAGAGGCTCTGCATATCAACAGCCTCCTCTTCTCCAGGCTGAATAACCCCAGCTCCCTCAGTCTCTCCTCATAAGACTTGTGCTCCAGACCCATCACCATCTTTGTTGCTCTTCTCTGGACCCGCTCCAGCACCTCGATGTCTTTTTTTATGGTAGGGAGCCCAAAACTGGACACAGTACTCGAGGTGGGTCCTCACCAGTGCCAAGTACAGGGGGACAATCACCTCTTGAGTCCTACTCACCACGCTGTTCCTGACACAGGCCAGGATGCTGTTGGCCTTCTTGGCCACCTGGGCACACTGCTGGCTCATGTTCAGCCTGCTGTCCACTGACACCCCCAGGTCCTTTTCTGCCAGGCAGCTCCAGCCACTCTGCCCCAAGCCTGTAGCGCTGCCTGGGGTTGTTGTGACCCAAGTGGAGGACCCTGCACTTGGCCCTGTTGAATCTCATCCCGTTGGTCTTGGCCCATCGATCCAACCTGTCCAGATCTCTCTGCAGAGCTTTTCTACCCTCCAGCAGGTCGACACTGCCACTCAACTTAGTGTTGTCTGTGAACTTACTGAGGGTGCACTCAATCCCCTTGTCCAGATCATTGATAAAGATGTTAAAGAGAACTGGCCCCAGTACCGAGCCCTGTGGAACACCACTTGTGACTGGACGCCAACTGGATTTAACTCCATACACCACCACTCTCTGGGTCCGGCCCTCCAGCCAGTTTTTAACCCAGCAGAGGGTATTCCCATCCAAGCCATGGGCGGCCAGTTTCTCCAGGAGGATACTGTGGGACACTGTATCAAAGGCCTTGCTAAAGTCCAGGTAAACAACATCCACAGGCTTTCCTTCATCCAGCAAGCGGGTCACTTTGTCATAGAAGGAGATCAGGTTTGTCAAGCAGGACCTGCCCCTCATGAACCCGTGCTGGCTGGGCCTGATCACCTGGGTGTCCTTCATGCGCTGCATAAAGGCACTCAGGATGATCTGTTCCATGGCCTTCCCAGGCACCGAGGTCAGACTGACAGGCCTGGAGTTCCCTGGATCATCCTTCTGACCCTTCTTGTGGATGGGTGTCACATTTGCTAGACGCCAGTCGGCTGGGACCTCCCCAGTTTACCAGGACTGATGGTAAATGACGGAGAGTGGCTCTGCAAGCACTTCCACCAGCTCTCTCAGTACCCTCGGGTGGATCCCATCTGGGCCCATAGCCTTGTTTGCATCTAGGTGTTGGAGCAGATCCCTCACCACCTCCCTTTGGATTACAGGGGCGTCATTCTGCTCCCCACCCCTGCCTGCTGGCTCAGGGGTCTGGATACTTAGGGAACCCCCTACTCTACTACTAAAGACTGAGGCAAAGAAGGCATTCAGGACTTCAGCCTTCTCCTCATCCTTTGTCACTACGTTACCTCCCTTATCCAGTAGAGGATGGAGGTTCTCCCGAGTCCTCTTCTTGCTATTAATATATTTATAGAAGTTCTTTTTATTGTTTTATTGGACGAGGGGCAACAGGCACAAGCTGGAACATGGGAAGCTCCACTCCAATCTGAGGAAGAACTTCTTTGGGGTGAGGGTGGCAGAGCCCTGGAACAGGCTGCCCAGGGAGGGTGTGGAGTCCCCTTCGCTGGAGATCTTCAAGCCCTGCCTGGATGCAGCCCTGAGTGATGTGCTCTGGGCAACCCTGCTTAGCAGGTGAGTTGGACAAGATGATCTCTAGAAGGTCCCTTCGAACTCCCCATCCCCCATCAAACCTAGTTTAAAGCCCTTTCAATGAGCCCTGCTAGTTCTTTCCCCAGTATTCTTCTTCCCATTTGGGTAAGGCTTGCCCCACCTGTTGCCAGCAGGCCTGGTGTCCTGTAGATCATCCCATGATCAAAGAAACCAAAGTCCTGCCGGTTATACCAGCCTTGGAGCCAGGGGTTAATCTGCCGGCTCTTCCTGCTTATGGGTGATGCTGCATGCATGGGAAGGGGAGAGGGGACAGGAGGGGCTACAGCTTGATGCTGCTCTGCAAGTGACAGCAGTCCCCAGGCTGAACAAGGGCATTGATTTAATCATTGCTCAAAACGGTAACACAAAACTTACTATTTCTGTTTCATTACTGTTTGGCTTTAATGGCAGCATTAAAATAACAAGTGAGGTTCAGGTTCAAGTTTGAGATAAAAATAATTGGTCAAACCTATTGCTTTAGTCAGACTGCTCAGTACTTATACATACACATATATATATATATTATACTGCCTGTATTTAGGTGGTATCGTGCTAGCCTATGTCCACTGACTACAACATGGAGCCAGGAGCTGACGGCACAAGACTGCAGCATTTGGTCTGACAAAAACCTCCTTTTCTTTACATAGGAGTTCACATTTGTCTCAACTTCCCATGTTTTGCTTTGGGATCCAATGAATCTGAACACCCAGAGAAAAAAAATTAATTTGCCTTTGGAGTTTCAGCTGGTGTTGAGCCAAAACCATTAGACCTTTGCTCACAACCAGGGATTTGTGGCACTGCTGAAATCCAGAATACGGGTGGTCACTTGGGTTCATGAGGGAAGATTCGAACAGCTTCATTTCAGTGCAATTGCTTAATTGCTTCCATCTACATATCCCCCAGTAGAGGCAGAAGGACATACGAATAGTCTCATGGACACTTAAACTAAATCAACACTTATTTCCCAGCACATGCATGCCTAAGGGACCCTGGGTTAATGTCCCAATGGAAACACTTCAGGGATTAATATTAATATCAATAGTGGCTCTGGAACACAACTGGTCTGACCACCTCCAACACTGTGAGTCTCAAAACCTAATCCTGAAATTCCTAGATTAGGTCTTCAGCACAATGTTTCCAGAAGAGTAATACATCCACATGCCCTTGCAAGAAGTTTTGGTGGCACGGGAGAAACCACAATTGTTGCTTAATGGGTAAAATCTTGCCTTTAACAAAGTTACATCCAGTTTAGAGTTTGAATTTTCAGCACTTCAGGTTTTGGCTGATTCTTTACATTGTTTCCCCCCCCTCCAACTACAGGGACAAAATGACCTCTCTGTTATTACCCATGCATCCCATGTCCAAGGCCAAAGCACATTTAACTGATTAACTATTTAGCATTCTTTTGGCTGCCAATGATTCCCAGGATGGGAACATCCATCTGTAACTGCAACCTGCACTCTGGTTTGCTAAATGCGATATTTCAGATATGAATCTATTGAAAATTAGGAAGTTCAGCAGGAAACATAGGCTGCTCTGTCTCCTGGGCTTGTCCCCTGGATCAGTTGCTGCTCTGCTCCTTTTCTTATCTGAAACAATTATCAACAGTATTTTAATGTTGTCTGGCAGATCACTGATTAAAAGAAATGCAGAGGATCAAGAATTAATCTGAGCACGTTCACACCTGGACACGTCCTGAATTCATCCATCCAGTGATCACCACCATGCAAGAGCATTAAAAAAAAAAAAAAAAAAAAAAAAAAAAAATCGAGCCCCATATCCAATCTCCAACAGTAGGCAGTAGCTAATGCTTACAGCTAGAAGAGAGCCCTCTCATATTGCCACATAATGGCTATACTTCTGGCCATTTTTTGCTCCAAGCTAGCAGCTTGAGAATTTTATGGCTGTACAGAAAGCTACAGATTCTACTCAATAACGGTAAAATCAGTGATTCAATTAGAATCAGTGCAGTCACATAAGCTTGTAGCTGCAGTTGGCATTTGGCTTCTGAATATTCCATGAAAATATCATTAGTTGGGTTTGGTCACACACATTGCATTTTTCTTTGCAGGAGACAGCAAACATAAGGAAACTGAAAGTGGAATGTAATGTTCTTCTCTTATCAGGGCAGATATCACACACATCAAACTCTTGCTTTAAACACCTAACCCCCCTGTGGGCAGAGCATGAGTAACCACTGTGAATTTACTGAAGAGATGGAGGGAAGAGGCCGTCACCTCTCCGGTAGTGGTAGTCATCTCTCTGCTACCACCGGGTACCAAGGGAAGCACTGAATTAACCCCGAGTCACACAACGCAGAGCCATGTGGTCTTTCTCCTTCACATCAAACCCAAAACTGGCTTTAGCCTTGTCAAGTATTTTGGCCCCACTTCTCTCTATTGCCAACTCAGCACCACCTGAGAGGAAATTTAAAACTACCCTCAGCACAACTATTGAGGAATATAATCTTAAATTTGCCATCCTAAGAACATCACGGGCAAGTACCAAAAGAATAGGAGAACAGCCAAAGCAAATGTTCTTGATATTCACAAAAGCATACCAAATATTTTTTCGGGGAAAGCAGCAGTAGTTTAAGCTCTAACTAAAATTAAGACCTTTGCCAAAAACAGTATCTAAATCAGGAATACATTGCTCTGTACAGGGTCATTTCTGAAAATCCCTCAGTTTCCTGGGCTTGAAGAATAGGTCTAAATGCAATGAAGAAGAAATATGAAAAAGAGTGGACACCGCAGAGCAGAACAGAAACATAATCTGATCTACTTCCCAGCCAAGCTTTCTGCAATATGGTAAGATTTTATGAAGACTAAAGTCATGACAGCTTTTCTCCTCACATTTATTATTATATTGGTTCTTGTTATGAAATTTTCAGCCTATTCCAATGCCCCCTGCAGCAACGTCTAGTGCCTGGACTTCACAAGGATCATGTAATATTTCCCCCACCTTCCTCAAGAGAGGAAAGATATCAGGACAATAAAAAGGTCACAGGCAGAAGCAAATCAGGTACTGAACTGCCTGGTGCTGCAACCTGCACTGAAAGGAAAAAGGTTGGAGAGACATAGATACTTCTCAGAATAAGGACAGTTCATGAAAACAACCTTCGCTAGCTTAGCAGTAGAGTTTTATGTGACTTTATACAGCAAGTAAGAAATTTTAACTATAAACCATTGGATAATTTGCTACAAATTTCCAGATTAATAGTTTGGGGGGAAAATTACGAAATCAAGCACTTCCACCTTTTCTGTATCATCAGTATCTTTTCCTTTAGAACTTTCTTCCAGCTCTTTTTGAGGTGCCCAGAAGGGAAACAAAGTATTTATTTAACCTGAGAATATTGTGTCTTTGGGTTTTCACGTTTTATTTTAAAATCACTGAACAAAACATTTGGTGCCACGCATATTCTGTTTTCTGCATGTTCACAGTTGTTTTCCAGTCCGCAGAAGAAATATAAAACTGTTTTTTTCTACCTTATCCTTGCTAGAGCGGCACGGTACAACCCTGCTGCCTTGCAGTAGGCAAAATCTGAACTGTCAGCCAGAAACGTTCAGAGTTATCACAGAAAATGGTTTTGGTTTTTTCCTCTACCCTCCCTTCAAACAAACAAAGATTGACTTAGTGCTTAAAATTTTAAGGATCTTAAGACTTTTACTCATTTTCATAGTAGTAGTGGTATTACATGGCACACCTCGTAATTCCTCAAACTTGCCTAAATTCTGTTCTCTCAAAATTGAACTGTTGCTCAGATCAACCTCTAAACCTTCAGATGATTTTGGGCTATTTAATCTCTATCAGATTCTCCTTTGAACTTAAAATCAAATTTCATACAGTGTGATAAAGATATGCAGTTACTTTAGTTGATTATGCATCCTCTCTTTGATCAAAACCCTGAATTTTAAGAGAAGCACTTGAAAGGATATACTTTTCTACCACTGTAAACAGACATGATTCTTTTAATAGCATCACATCAATTTATTCCATACCTTCATTAATATTGCAAGTGCAAAGGAGGACTGAACTGTGCAATGTTTAGATTGTTAGATTTAGAAGTACAGATGAGGCCGAAATTTGCCACGGACTATCTCTGTTATTGAACAATGTTCATGAACTAGAAGAAATCAGGATATTTCTCAGTGAATACAAGCCTACCTGAACATCTAACAAGCCTGAAGTTTACCTTTCCTCCTGCCAATTCTTTTACTTACAAACTGAGCAGCTTTGATCTGGAAAGCTATTGAAACACAGTATTGTTAGCCTCTTTTCAAAGGAAAAACATTTTGATTCATGCAAACTTGCTTCAAACTGGTATGCACTGAAGCCTGCTTATAAGCTTCGAACCACAAATTATAATATATGAATTATAATGTGTGAATTATAGAGTATGAATTCTAGTATTCGGTCAGATGAAGTTCTTCCAAGACTCTCATATCAGATGTACAAAGAGTTCTATATAAGGAAACCACCACAAGTTGTGACTTGCAATAGCAAAACCAGCACTGTAGTGCTGCTTTATTACTTATGCAGTAAAATCTGCTGGCACGCAGGACACCTCCAAGTTATCTATATTGTTCCCAACGAAGCCTCAACCTCATCCAGGAGAGACAGTGACTCGTCATCTTACCTAGGAACTGTGACAAACAGCCACATTCCCTTGAGAAGTGATGAATGTGAGCGTGAGCTGATGGTTTCTGGCCACCAGCTCAAGAGAAATGACCTCACATGATGCTGGGATTGACTGGCACTACACCCGACTGCTCCTTTGCTTTGCTAATGCCACCACCACCAGCAGCCCCTAAATATGACAACTGTGTTTGAGGGCCCATCCCAGGGGAGACACGAGATGCATCTTGTTTCATTTACAGTATTTGAAATGTACACACCTCTATCCAAGTTGCTCCAAGAGTTCTTTGTAGTAGAGATAGCCTTTTTTGAGGTGGGAGTCATCTCAAACTCAACAGACACCTATTTCCCATCTAATGACCACAAACAGACCAACTATCTTAGAGGGAGACATCTGCATTTGGCAGTTTAACTCCAATCCAAGAAGCCAGATCTGCTACTCTAGACCCCAGAAAGCCTATCGAGGCTTCTGCAGTCAACATGAGCTAAGAGGGAGGGACTGTAAGTCTTCTGCCTGTCTACCGCATCTCACAGAAGGATGCTATTTGCCAGCAGCCTCATTTGATGGTCCTCCAGCTCTGATCGTACAGCCCTCACAGTGGGCTGTCGGAAAGATTTCTGAGATGGCACAACTGCATGAACTGGTAGTTTCGTCAGAATGAACGCAGAGGCAAAGGGGAACAGGGCAGAGTGAATAAATTAATTGCTTCGTGTGCTCTTCTTCTGTTTTTTTTAATCTTATAAACGTGGCAGAAGGAGGAGAACAGCTTTCACAGAGATGAGGTGAAATTAATGAATCGCTGTCTTGCAAAACAGCAGAACCATCAACTGAGACAGGAAGATACGATACACAACGGTGCTGCTGCATGAGGGAAAAAAAAAAATACTAGTTTTTCTTACCACTTCCCTCATTCCTTTCAGCAAAATTGCTGCTTGCTTTGCACCGCTACCAGCACAAAGAGATATTTGGCTTCTACAAGGGCACAGGATGGCTGTATCCTGCCAGGAGAAGGAGATCTGCTAAAAATAAATCGAGCAGCTCTAATCTTACGTTTGAGCTTGTAATATCTAGAGTGATGATGCATACCACCTAGATCTAAGCAGTCAATTATCACACCACAGTGACTTCTCCACCTGCTTCTGCAACCCAGATAAAAGCCCTGGAAGTATTATATAACGCTCCTCACGAAAGTGCCCCCACGCTCCAACCCAAGAAGATCCATAGGGTGCTTTTTACTAATCGAGTAAAGTCATGCCCCTCCATAGAAGGTGAACCAGCCAGGAAAAAAAAAAAAATAAAAAATAAAAAAATTGCTCCATTGCACAGATTTAAACATCTTGAAATGCCCACAAACTGAGAGCACAGAAATGAAGAGGAAAGTAATAATCCTTCACGGGTCAGCCTGAGAGCTTTTTGATGCAAAATCTGTAGGTAACCAGGCAGCCATTGCCTATACACATGACAGACACAAGAATATGTAAAACTATCACAGGAACAAGCATGAAACAGCAGTACATTTTCAAAGGCCTATAAAGGTGCACATCGCAGGGGAGGAAGCTTTAACCCATCAAAGATATACAAACAGATCTACAACTGACAGAAAAGCATCACAGAATCACAGAATATTCATGGCTGGAAGGGACCTTTGAGATCATCAAGTCCAACCACAACAACAACAAAAAAAACCCAAACCAAAACAAAAAAAAAAAAACCAACCAAAAAACACACTCACCCCACAGCCACCCACAAACAGACATGACCCAACAATCCCGGGCACTAGAACATGCCCTGAAGTGCCACGTCTACACATTTCTTAAATCCCTCCAGGGATGGTGACTCCACCACCTCCCTGGGCAGGCTGTTCCAGTGCCTGACCACCCTCTCAGGAAAGTCATTCTTCC
>JAHREE010000344.1:599439-610964 GCA_033628505.1 Tringa tobata | reverse complement strand
CAAGGTGAGGCCTAACCAGTGCCCAGTACAGAGGCACCATCGCTGCCCTACTCCTGCTGGCCACGCTCTTCCTGACACAGGCCAGGGTGCCGTTGGCCTTCTTGGCCACCTGGGCACACTGCTGGCTCATGTTCAGCCAGCTGTCCACAAACACCCCCAGGTCCTTTTCTGCCAGGCAGCTCCAGCCACTCTGCCCCAAGCCTGGAGCACTGCAGGGGGTTGTTGGGGGCAGGACCCAACAAGGGCAGGACCCAGCACTTGGCCTTGGTGAACCTCATCCCAGTGGCCTTGGCCCATTGATCCAACCTGTCCAGATCCCTCTGTAGAGCCTTTCGGCCCTCAAGCAGATCAACACTCACACCCAGTTTGGTGTCATCTGCAAATTTACTGAGAGTGCACTCAATCCCCTTACCTAGATCATCAATACAGATATTAAACAAGACTGGCCTCAAAACTGAGTCAACTGCTGCTTTCAAAGGCCATCCAGAGGCTTATCACCTGAGTTACTCCAGACTGTAAAAAGAGGAATCCTCTGAACACTTCCCCCAACCAGCTAGAAAGAATTTGCTAGCATTATCAGGGAACGTGAAACTGGCCTTTCAGGACAAATACTCACATGGTGCTGAAAGCACAGTTCCAAAACTCACATTTCCAAAACTCCCAGAATTTCACCAGCACATCACCATACCTTGTCAGGCTTCAGAACAGAACTTCGCAGAACCCAAACAGCTTCGGCCATTGAGGTCATCACGTATTTACTCACTGCATGCTATTTTGCCATTACCATTAAACAACCGATATTTGGCAGTGCTCACTGCAAACACGGGGTTCCACAGCAAACCACAATGTTTAGTGGTTTGGGTTTGATCTTGATGGTTTGGAGTTGGGGAGGTTGCCTAAGCAGGCACAGAAGCAGCAGCAGAACCAGAAACCAGGCAGTTGCTTGGCAGTGAAAAAGAAAAGGTGAGGAGGAGATAGGAACCATGTTCGACTCTATTTTAATCTAACTGGTTTGCTGCACTGTGGTCTGTGCTGCTGGGACTAAGTTGGGAATGCAAAAACCCCATTACCCAGCGCAATCAAACAGCTTCCCTGGGGATAAACATGATTTATGTACTAAGCTCTTTTAGGCCTGAAATCCTGGCCAAAAAAAAACACCAAACCAAACCAAAACAACCAAACATATCCAACTTCACCCCTCTGTCTAATCTGGTGGCCTTTAACAAGTTAACACTAAACGTGAGAGAAGAATTCCTAAAAGGCTGTCAAACACAAAACAGCAGGGATTACTACACGCCATGACTCCTACCTAACTTTGCCAAGATGTTTATGTTTCATCCACCTCTCCTGCCTCTGCCATCTGCTGGACCTGCCCCCAGCTACACAATCACACCTCCTCTGCACAGGCACACACGCCAAGCGGGCGGCTTTGGGAAACCCTCAGGTTCCAGTGTTGCAAAACAGCCTCCCTACAGCTACGGGAAACGTTCCTGCCAGAATGCAAGTCCAGGTTTTTACTTTCCTTCCTCTTTCTGCTCCACTGGAACAGAGTTTTCCATCCTTCTTAGACTTCTTTATTCCCAAAAGCCCAGTTGCAGGATTCACTGGGGTTACGGCTGTAAATACATGAAGTGTTGCTGTTTAGATAGCTGCCTGGCATACTACAGCAATGCAAAACATGCCACCTTGCAATGCCTGCAAGAATTATACAGAGTGCATCATTACGAAATTCTAAATAAAAGCAAAACCTGAAGCGTTTGACATATACAGCCACACATATCACAGGAAACTATTTTTGCTTGAAGCACTGTTGAAATCCTACATTCAATTAGCTGCTGCGCTCTAGGTTTCACAGACTACCCATAATCCAAACAAATCTAAGTAATAAAAAAAATACCAGAACTAGGTTCTGAAAAGAACTGAGAGGGGAATTTATAAATCAGCAGTTACAAACAAGACATAAAACTCACCACCACGCAAAGTCTCTCAGGCCAGCACGTCCAAGCCATCCCACTGAACAGGGAAGGGGGAGAGGAGCTGTACCGCTGCTGAGCAATTACCCAAACTCTGGAGCTCCAACAACCAGGGCCCCTCTCCATAGCAAACAGGGAGCAAGCTGAAGCACTGGGCATCTGCTCACAGCTTCTGCCCTCATCTCATGCCAGGTAATCACCATGGGGAACAAACTATTCCAAGACAGCAGAGACATCCTTTAACCACAGTCAAGTAGCACTCTTCTGCCCAAGGGAGGTGAACCGTCTTCTTGTTTGCCATCCACCTCCTGCCTCCAATACTCATGTCCATCTGCAGATGGTCTTGATCAACTCCCCATTTCCCCTACATACAGGTCGGTTACCTGAGCTTACTTTTACTCAGGCGTCCACATTGTCAGTTCCAGAAGAATGAGGCCTGGCGTTTGTAACGGAAACCTCCTTTAAACAACTCTGGATCACAAACCCTGGGTCTACTAGGAGACTTCCATCTCCCTGACATCTACCTGAAGGGCAATACAGAGTGATGCAAGCAACCTGGGAGACTTCTGGAGCACATCAAGGACAACTTCTGATACAGGGATTGATGGGCCAACTTACGGCTGGACCTGCTACTCACTAACAAGGAAGCACTGTTTGGGGATGCGATCGTCAATAGCAACCTTGGCCCCTGAAACGGTGACGTTCAAGATCCTGAGGGGAGTGAGGAAGGAGAACAGCAGATCCTATAATTAATTTATTTATATTGAACTTATCCGTTTGGACTGGGAGTAGCTCATAATCATTTATGAGTACTATGTGGAAACTACATGTCAACAAAAAGGGTCCCAATACCAGCGACACGGAGCAGAGACAGTCCCTGGCCCAAAGAGACAGTCACCTGGGATGCTCTCTCTTTCTGACCCCTTCCTCCCCAGCTTGCCAGGGCAGCACTGGGCTGATTTCATCATGAACCAACAACAGACTCCAATATGGGAGTTTGTGGTTTTTCTTCCTGCTATTGAGTGAACATGAGAAATGTATCCCATCAGGCAGACAAATGTTAGTCTCTGTGACCAGCCTGAGAAGACTTTCACGTTCACACCCACAGGATGTTTACTGCACAAAGTTAACCCAACATTTGCTTTCTAGGATGCTTTTGATTGAGCCTTTCATTACATTCAGAGCTCCCAGGCCTGAAACTAGCTGGTGAAAATTCTTGCAGCATTTGAGAGCATCCAGCAACTGGGCAGTCCAATTGCCAGCTTTTTAGGTCTCAAACTCGTCCTGAAAATTCACCTTGCAGCTCAAGAATGCATGACAAGTTATAGAGCTATATTTAATCATGGGATTGACCTTCAGTTGGTCTACGGTACTCATCTCAAGAAATTCAAGAAGATAATTATTTAGAAAGAAGAATCGTACTTCAGAAGTAATAACTGAACAATTTTCAGCAATAATTCAGTTTCCACAGCAATTAAAACTTTTGCTACAGGGCTGAAGATGAGCTATTTAGTTTTCAACAGCATGATGACATTTTGTTTCCTGGTACAATGTTATAATCTAAAAATAAACCAGATAAATAAGGAAATTAGTACACAAAAAAAAGTATAGCAGATGAAGAGGAAATACATTTTTTTAAGTGATTAAGCAGCAATCTAAGAATGAGACATATGTATTTAAGGACTAACTATCCTGAGTACACCTGCGTTTCCTAAATTAAGTATAATGAAGGTTAAGAAGGGACTGATTGTTTATGTATGCACCAAGAATATGTAAGGTTGTTACAATTAACAACAGTCATTTTGAATGAGGTATTAAGTTACTGACGGGTAAGCCTCATAACTATAAGAATCTGAGACATTGATTTATTTAGGAGATTGTACTGCATATCCCTATGTATTGCATGACTTTCTCTGCAATGTTTGGTGCCAGTCCTTGACAGAAATAGGAAACTAAACCAAATGGACCAGATCTAGTAATCTGTCCTACTAAAGACATTTCTGTGTTCTTATTCACTGTAAGAAAAGTCCGTTATCAATTGATTTATGCTTCACACTTCTCACAAATGGGCCCTGCAGATCCCCAAAGGGTGTATTTTCACAGCCACTGGAAAGGAGGTCTATTTGGGGCAGAAGCTAGATGATGAAAATGTTGCAAAACGAGAGAGAGAGAGAACACCGCAGCCACAGAATTCCACCACTTTCCACTCTGCCTCCTGCTCAGTGAGATCAGTCTTGAGAAAGTGCTGGCATTTGACAACCAGAACTGTAGACACTTCATGTCTCCCCCTACAAATCCCTTGCCTTCCCAGAGTTGTTCCACAGTCTGGAATCAAAACTAGCTGAGTGCAGGTGGCTGAGGAATTCTGAAGTAGCTGATAATCCTCAGCACAATGCAGTTTTGACACCCTGTTTCTAAATACACATTGTCCATGTGTCAGTTTAATGCCAATCCTACTGGAACACCAAGTGAGAGGTCATCTCAGCAGAAATGCTATGGGTGGCATCTGGAGAGAATAAAGAGAAGAACCTCTGTTTTAAAGTCTCACCCCAAAACTGTAGTAACCAACCCCAGTTTTAGATGTGAGAAGTCAAAGAATTGCCCATTGTAATTCATCATCCCTAAGTATGAGCTGCTGATGTCCAGAAGACAGTCTAAACCTCAGCAAACATAAAGTTCACTAGATGCCAAATCTGTGGATTGTCTAGTTGGCAACATGCAACCACAGAATGAAAAAAAAACCAAAAAAACCCAAAAAACAGAGCAACAAATGTTTTTTTCCTGTCTTATTGCTAACCATATGGACATTTTCCCTACCACAGCTCTTAAGTAGGACAGGTACCAGAGATAGCTGCAGCGAGTGGGCTGTACTCCACATATTTCATCACTCTACTTCCAAATCTCACCACTATGAAATAGTCATCTCTAGAGTAAAATGATTCCTATTCCGCCTATCTCATGGCCTGAAAATGCCCTCTCCTATTACAGTTTTATAGCCTTATACCTCACAAAGACCATTGAAACTGGACCCTCAATTTACTCAAGTGATCTGCTTCCATCTGATACTTGATCTTCTTAACTGAGATTATAATTTAACCCATGTTGTTTTAATTAATTGTTACCTCCTTGGGTTATCTTGCCTGAGCTGTTCTTGAATTGTTCACTTCATGGAATGTTTCATTCTTAATTGATTGCCCTTCTGCTTTATCCACATATTTGTTCGCAAATTTCCTAACTGTAGTCTTTCTTTCTCCGCTATGTTGCTTTACTTTATTTTATTTTTTATTTACTGCTTTTAATGTTTCTTCTTCTTCAGTGCCCCTGCTATTACAAACTATTTGCTTCAGTTGTGGTAAACCAAATCAATCTTCTACATCCCTTCCAATCTCCCGAGGTCCCTCCACCTCACCAAGTTACTACCACCCCCTCCCACCCTGCCCTCCAAGCACATATATTTTCTTTCCTTCTGAAGTACCCCGCTCCACAGTCCATTCCTCTCATCCGACAAGGGGATTCCGACACGTTTCTCAATAGAAATTGCTGGTTTTAAGTAAGAATAAGAATATATGAAGGAAGACATCCTGTCCCTGAGAATAGCCAGCAGCCAGGAGGCCTGTAACCAGCGGTGCCCTCCAAGGGTCAATACTCAGCCCAGTCCTGTTCAACGTATTCATCAATGACCTGGAGGAGGGGACAGAGTGTATCCTCAGCAAGTTCACTGATGATACCAAACTGGGAGGGCTGTCTGACACTCCAGAGGGCTGTGCCACCATCCAGCGTGACCTGGACAGGCTGAAGAGCTGGGCAGAGAAGAACCTCATGAGGTTCAACAAGGGCAAATGTAATGTCTGGGGAGGAAGAACCCCAGGCACCAATATAGGTTAGGGGTGGACCTGCTGGAAAGCATTTCTGAGGAGAAGGATCTGGGGGTCCTGGTGGATAGCAAACTTCCTATGAGCCAGCAATGTGCCCTTGTGGCCAAGAGGGCCAACGGAATCCTGGGCTGCGTAGGGAAGACTGTGGCCAGTAGGTGGAGGGAAGTCACTCTCCCCCTCTGCTCTGCACTGGGGAGGCCACAACTGGAATACTGCGTCCAGTTCTGGGCTCCCCAGTTCAAGAGAGATAGAGAACTACTGGAGAGAGTCCAGCGTAGGGCAACAGAGATGATGGAGGGACTGGAGCATCTCCCTGATGAGGAAAGGCTGAGAGAGCTGGGGCTCTTTAACCTGGAAAAAAGAAGGCTGAGGGGAGACCTTATTAATGCTGACAAGTATCTAAAAGGTGGGTTGAAGGACGATGGAGCTGGACTCTTTCAGTGGTTCCCAGTGACAGGACGAGGGGCAACGGGCACAAGCTGGAACATGGGAAGTTCCACTCCAATCTGAGGAAGAACTTCTTTGGGGTGAGGGTGGCAGAGCCCTGGAAGAGGCTGCCCAGGGAGGGTGTGGAGTCCCCTTCTCTGGAGATCTTCAAGCCCCACCTGGATGGAGTCCTGAGTGATGTGCTCTGGGCAACCCTGCTTTGGCAGGGGAGTCAGACTGGATGGTCTCTAGAGGTCCCTTCCAACTCTGACAATTCTGTGATTCCATGACTAACGTGGGGAGGGGAGAAGGAATATTTTATGTGCTCTGTCGCAGGCAAGAAAGAGCACACTCTTGTCCTTGAGAATACATGACTTTGCCTTGCTCCTGGCTCCATGGCTCCCTATGGTTTATAGTTTGCTCTGAGCTGGGGAGTCCTGCAGGGAGGAGAACAGAGGGCTGGCAGCGGCAGGGAGCTGCCTGACCTTAGTCACAAAGAGGAGGCTGTTTCCCACTGAGCGGGCTGCCCTGGCCCAAAAAGGCTGAAAAAGCCAGAGAGGCAGGGATCCGGGAGTCAGCGAGTAACAAACACTGAGGGCACCTGAGAGAAAAGGATGTATTTTAAATAGGCAAACAAAGTCTAAGTGAGGGCCAGTGGCTGATATACCCACCCTGTCCACCTCGCAGATTTCTGAATCTGCTGGTTAACTTCAGCAACATTTGAACAGGGAAGAAAGAAAGTATTAAATATGATTAAGATCTTACAAGGTTTGAGAAAACACGAGTAGAAGGGAGACCCAAATTTACGAGCCCCGTGCTGGCAGAGCGGCGCAACCCTGCGGGAGCACAGCCAGCAGCTGGATCAGCACCCACCACCTCTCGCTCCAGGGTCACGTCACGGAGGACAACAGGAGCTGAGGGAACAGGGACACAAAGAGAGCCTAATTAGCACTGCTATTTATAGAACAACTTACTCCTTTAAAGTGGGAAGAGATGCTGGGGACAACTGAGGTAGTTTTGGAATTGATCTAAAGCATCGGATCAACTCAAGTTATTCTTGAGTCACCGTGCCTGCAGGGTCACCTGTGAGTAAGGTCTCCAGAGACAGCATCCACAGCCATCCCCTGGCCTCCAGGCAGAGAGGGATGAGAGGGCACCTCCCCACCTACACAATGATAACGTTTCCTTCCCTTTCTAATAACTGCGAGGGTCCAACTGCGAGACAGCAATGGGTCCCTCCAGCAAAGAGCTGTGAGCACAGCAACAGGCACTGGTGTCCTCTCTGCTTACCAGAGCCTCCTCTGGACCTTACGGCAACGCCAGCCTTAGAGAATAACTTTGAGTAGAGTCTTCATGACCTCCTTCATTTGAAAATAAAAGGATGAGTGCAGGTTTGCCATCAAGACACTCAAAGTGTTGATAAAGAAAGAAAGAAAGAAATGTTAGTTAGTACTTTTCTGAGAGGAGGCGTACCAGCTTCCACAGGGGAAGGACAAGGCCAGGGAACCCAAAGTGCTTTTCATTGTCAATCAACTTTCTCAAGTTTTATGGTCTTTCACGGTATCAATATTTAAAAGATGCTGCTAAAAAGAGCAAGCAAAATTCCTAAACAAACCTTTAAGCAATTAATGTATGAAATCTGCTAGGTATGAAGACGAAAGTAAAAATTCATTAAATAAATCATTCAACCTACTTAGTCTTTCAACTAGGCATCTTAAGATAGGAATATTGCCAGAACTTTGGTTTAAAAGTACTTCTATATCATGCTCATGTGCTCGATGCCTAGTCCAGAGCCAGTGTGAGATTTTCCTCCTTGGTACATTCAACCATTTACTTTAGACTCAAAAAGCTAATAATGAAATGACAAAGTCTAGCTATTTATTCATTAAACTTGCTGAAAGCTAATCTGTTCTTAGCAGTGACCAAACTGTTTAAAAAAATACCTGTAGACAGGGGGCATTTCATGACTGGAAACAACTTACTTCTCAAGACTTTTAGGTTTTCTTTGTGGTTTTTCTCTAAGGCAAAATAAGTTATCAGTCTTAAATGGCAAGGAATCAGAGTCTCACAGGACAGACTGCACAGCCACACAAGACACCACCTGAAACCAAATGATTAAGTCAAATTTGGGAAAGAACTTATTAAGCTCTACAATCCTAAGCAAGCTCATATTCATGTAGGCTGACCTGTGACATCAAGTGAAAGCACGCTACACACATGCTCCTGGAGATGCTACAAAGAGGAGAGCCCACAGCTCACTGGAAACCCCAGTGGACCGTTTGCCCCCATCCAGCAGAGGTAACTTTGCTTTTCCCCATGGTGCAGATCTGCCACTCCACAGAAGAGAAAGCATAATTTGTGCTAAACTTCTAAAATCAACTGACAGTACAACTACTCAGGCCAGCCAATACATTTTTCCACAGATTAGGTGGGGAAGAACAACAAACTTAACCCTCTTAGTACAACACTTTCACTAGCAATGGCCTGTCTGACAAGCGAAGCACAAAATAGGTTTATTAAAACAAAATGAGAGAAAGCACTATGTTCACTCATCAAAGACCCAAGGCAAAAATAAACATGTTCTCACATGCTGGATCCATTAGCATTTACTGAACTACACTAGATAAGTGTTTTTACTTGTTCTGTTGTCTAAACAGAACTATCAAAACACATGATTTCTCTAATGATAGGTTTACTTTTTTGTCGTTGCTATTTTTGGATGAGCTAGCTCGAGTTCCACACTCTGCCGTTCCCTTCTGGATAAGCTTAAACATTTAAAGGCAATGACTGGAGTGGGATAGAAAGAATAAATATCTCACTGTGCATTTTTACTGCTTCATCCAACTGGGCATACTAAATCTTGGAGATGTTCAGCATTTGTCCATAAGGCTCAGCAAGCATGTTTGTGCTAGATGCTTGCTGGGTACCAAGCCAAAATGTTCAATTAATAGTATGACATATAAAGGAATGCCCAGATCGGTTTTGTTTCTCCTATTCCCTTCACTGTTGCAGTTTCCTTAGTTAGGAAAAAAAAAAAAACTGCATCTAATTATAGGCTGATATGTAATTCTCACTACAGCAATCCCTAGCATTTAAATGAGTCAGGCCCCCAAAATTATGATTAAGGCACAGAAATTAGGCATCTGAAAAACAACAACCCACAATGGATCTTTATTTGCCTTTCGGGGCACAAGCTGCCATTCATGTTTTCAAGCCCTTAACTTTAGCTACAAGGACTAAAAAAATTCCTTCTTCATTTTTATTCCATGAAATCAAGACTATCACACATTCACTTGATTGCAGGAGCTGGCACAACTTTTACAAGGGTGGGCAACAGCAGACTTTGTGGCATTCCTCAAGTCATATTAACTGTCCCTCATGGCAAGCACCCATAGTTCAGCATCTGTTCCTGCTTTGCTCTGGGAGAGGAGTAATCATCACTAAGTCAGGTGAAATTTCTCAGATGGACATCCCCTGGACTGCTGAAACTGAGAGCCCCAGAACCTAAAAACAGTCAGGGGGGTCATGACCCTTGGCAAAATGTCTTCTCCTAATACTCCTGAATTAAAACCCTCGCGGGGATAAATTTTAAACTCTTCTCCAAGAACCAAAGATTAGCTGTGGCTGAAGTATAAACTTTCTGAGAACTTACAGGTGAGCTGGTTTACAGATAATTCTTCAGAAGTGCAGGACAGGCACGTGCAGCCAGATTTAAGTTTCTCATCCTATTAGTATTTCTTAATCCATACCATAAAAATTGCAGAGGTCTAGTAAAAAGCAATAAAAATAAATAAATCCAGAACGTATTTCTTTCAAAGGTATTTTTCACTCAAACTGGGTTGTAATCAACTGCTCCAGCATGGCCCATAATCTTTCTGTGCACCTCACAGACCCTTCCACAGAGGTTTTTTTTTCCCTCTTTGCAAGAAAAGCATTTTCCCTCTCTCTTTCCTGCTCAAGATACAACTTACTTTCATTGAAGATTCTCCCTACTTGTTCACCTCCCTTTTTAAACTTTCTCCGTTTTGACTTTTCTGGAAATGTTGTTGCTCTGCAGAAACATCTGGATCACACAGAAACATATAGGTTTCCACTGATGTAAGCTCTTTAGCTCTATATTTGCCCACACTGTGGGCAAGCATTAGCATGAACTCTAGGCATCTTGGTAGTTCACTCACATAACGCAGAAACCCCTAGCCTCATCACAACCATCAAAAACACATCCACATACTACGCTAGACTCCCACTTCCAATAAATATTTGGAAAAAAATTTGGAAAGTCTTAACCCACATCAGGCAAGTGCATGCATCACAAAGAATCCTACATAAATACAGCATCCCCCGTGCTTCAGGACTGCACTGCCCCACTGATCCCACCACACAGCTCTCACCCATTCCTGTGCTTAAAGGCTGTGGAAAGAAACAAGCCAACACCTTGCCCGCTCCACAGCCCTTTGTGTCTGCTCCCTGTCCGCTTGTTTTCAGGGTTAACAACTGCACAAGTTGCTCTGCTGCTGCTTGCCCTCCTGGAGCAGCAACCTGAGGGAGGCCAGGAAAGGCAAGGAGTCCTTGCAGGTGGTTTTGCAAGCCCTGCTACAATCCGTCTTCAAGCCAGCTATGCAGTAAGAGACTTATCCCCGTCATTCCCATTCTTGTCTGATCTAGCACCACTCCTCCACTGTTGCCTTGGGAATATTGCATTTCCTTTCTATCTCATGTTAAGGTCATACCTTATGCAGATGTATTCTCATGCCTTTTACGTTGCCATTAAGTAGTAAATGGCACAACGCAAGAGACTACAAAGAGTCTGAACCTTGCTGAGGCAAATAAGAATCTAATGCTCTCTGAGTGGATGGACAGTAAAATCACTCATAAAGAAGCAAGGGTAATCTAAAGATTACGACCCAAACGTTACACTTCCAACTCCTTAGGGATGTCTTCTGCAGCACTCACTGCAGTTCAGTGACAGAGCCCACAGATCTTGCAGCTCCCACCTTTCTTGGGGGAGCTCCTGGAGTCATGTGAAAGTTTTCTTACTCCCACCAAGCTTTCATGTGACCCTAGGACAGAACACATGCTAAGTCAAGGATTCCCACAGGTCAGGTTCACCATGAGAGAACATGAAGACCAAATGAATCACAGAATCACAGAATATTCATGGCTGGAAGGGACCTTTGAGATCATCAAGTCCAACCACAACAACAACAAAAAAAACCCAAACCAAAACAAAAAAAAAAAAACCAACCAAAAA
>JAHREE010000344.1:499202-574567 GCA_033628505.1 Tringa tobata | reverse complement strand
TGGCCCTCCGCTGGACCCGTTCCAACAGGTCCATGTCCTTCCTGTGTTGAGGACTCCAGAGCTGGACACAGTGCTCCAAATTCTTTTATATTAGCCCAGTTGTGATACTCGTTTTGCCCCAAACTTAATGTTCTTGTGTTCCACCACCATATGAAGGTATCCCCTATTTCCTAAAAAGGCTTACATTGTGCTATAGCTTTTATTCTGATGTTTCATTGACTGCTCTTGAACTTTGTTGTTAAATGCTGTCAAAAAAACCTCACTTGAGGGCTTCAAAGGCAGGAAACTTATCACGATAGCAACTGGTTGTTACTACTTAAAAAGAAACACATTCTGCACTGGACTCACTTTACACCAGGTATTTGAGAATGATTGGCCATACAAGTTTTTAATAGAACGAGATGCAGAGAAATTAATGACACACCGTCAGTATTTTTCACAGGCTGGCTGTTTGATATCCAACAAATCTATGGTTAACCCACCAAAGTCATTAATCACTCAAAACCTCTGATGTCAGACTTCCTAATGGCCTGGGCAACTGCTCTGAAAAGTCTCACATCGTTTCCCGTCAAAGAAAAGTTCTCTCTTAGGTAGAGCCAGGGTGCTTGAGAGATCAGCTGCTTGTCCCATACACCTTTTTAATTGCAAGTAATAACGACATTGTGGTTCATTAAATTAAATGAGAAAATGTAACTGCTTTACTACAGAATATCAAATTATATTTATGCACATGTATTTGAAAAAACATTATCACCAAGATCTGAGCAAACTTCTGTCCAGGCTATTTCCACATTTCAATTTACTATAAGTGACTTGGACACTGATTTAATTGCTATAGTACAAAACCCTTTTATTTCAGAGAACTCTAGTTGTTTTTTTAAGTCTAGGCTCATATAATGAGTTCAGACAGATCACAATAAACCTTTCTTCCTAGGAAAGGAATAAAAACTACATTTGGTTTCATACCATCCTAATTACATTATTTAAATAACATCAGTTTATTTGTAGGCAAGGTGACTGTAAAAAGCAATGTCTGCTTCTCTCCATAAATAATTAAGCCAATTCCTCCCTGCCAGAAAGTTACCAGCACACAGGTTAGGAGCAGCAGCTCAGGCCAGATCTGAGTACTTGGGAAGAAGGTTCTTTTTCTCATTTCAAAACTGAATCCACGTAAATCTACAGAGCACGAAGTCCCAGGAGTAAGAAGGATCTCAGAAGGTCATACAATTCCTCCCCTGATCAGAGGCACACATGCAAGTCCTTAAAGATGCTCATCTCATCGCTTCTTGAAGGCCTTTGGTGGAGGATAACACTGACCTCCCCAGGCCACGTGTCCGTGCTTCCTGCTCCTCACGGTTGCAAACCCCTGCCTGTGCATGAAGTCTAAACCTCTTCTGCTCCCCTTCAAGCCCGTTACTTCCTCTGCTGTCACCTGCAGACCTAAGAAACAGCCCTGAAGACTGTGAGCCAGTTCTCCCTTTCCCTCACTGCAGTTGAGTCAGCCTTTCCTCGCAGATGTCTTCTCATATTCTGAGCTCTCCTCTCTGTCGGGCCTGGACCTTTCTCAAAGAGCAGCACTCAAAGAGAGGCACGGTGCTCCTGCCCAGTTGTGCAGCAGCAATTTCAGGTGTCTTCTCCTTGTACCTTCCCATGTGACGTCTCCCTTCCCATCCACAGCCTAACACCGTCGACTCGCCCTCTGTCCGCAATCTCTGGGTTATTTTCCATTTGCCACCCAAATCTACTTGTGTCATGCCTCTGATGAAGACAAGAGGTGATTCTTCTGATGAAGGTGCCGGAAACAGTGCCGTGGTCACATCCCGTCAGAATACTGCTTGCTCTGCCCTTACACCTGCAGGATGCAAGAGCTTTCCTACCTGGAAACCTCACGCACACCTGCCCACAAAGACCAGTTGCCGGATGACATTGCACCTTTTGTGAGCAGAGGCTGGGGCTGTCGCGGCTGGCAGAGGCAAGAAGCAGCCTGTCAGGAAGCATGAAAAGCCGTGTAAACAGCCTTCTGCTTTTAAGGTAGAAACGTGCACGTGTACACACAGAGAATATTCGCACGCCAAGCAGGCATACTGAAAGATTCCGTCATCCACTTCCGGAAATGAAGCCTACAGACAATGATTTCTATCAGATAAGGGGTTTTGTTTGGACATAGCTGTCTAGCTGGGTAGAAAAATATGGCTGGTTCTCCTTCAAGCAAGAGGAGTAAAAGTGTGATTATATTTGACAGTTAGATCCTCCAAGACAAAAAGGCAAACAAGACGCTGTTCTGTGACATTTAACTCAGAGAGACCATGAGTCCCAGGTGCAGAAGCGCAGGGGGGACACCTCAGACCATCGACCATGTCCTACTGCAGTAAAAGACAGTCACTCCCACAGCAGGATTCAAGAGGCTGAGTCCTTTGAGTCAGTCTTTTTGGCCCTCACCATAAATCTGGACAACAATCTAGATCTTTACAGACTGATTCAAGCTCTAACGATTAACAGTTTCACATGGGAGCAAGACATTACTGTCATATTTTTTTTGTTGGTAGACACGCTATTAATCTCTCTATCTACACTCTCTCTTTTATCACACTCTTTTATCTACTGCATCTCTTGCCTTTCCCTTCTTTATCTCAGCCCCTCTTCTTCTGCAGTGGCCAGAGGGAAATAGTCCAGAGACACCAAACTCTTTCTGAGCTGTTAGCTGGCCCACAGACGTGCTCTGCTGCTTGTCGTGGAGACAGTCAAAACCAGCAATGGCATCAGAAACACAAGAGCATTTCACCTTCCATAAATAGTGTTCTGACACTGCCCACGGGAATGATGGTGTGAACGCACTACCGCTGAGTTTCTTCCTCTTGATGCGGCCCCTGGGTAATTAAAGTGACAATTTAAAAGCCTGTTTGTAGGTTTCTGGAGTGAACAAGAGATGTCTCCAGACCGGCATACTCTGATTACTCTGTACACAGAACTTCAATTGATGGAGTAAACGGGTAACGAAGCATGCAGCACACAGCGCAAGGGCAGGATCTGAGGACCGAGGAAGACAGAGGTGGGAGATTAAGACAATTTAATAACAAGCAACTCTTCCATTTCACCTTCTCTCAGCCATTTCCACTCATGCAAACAGCACCGACCCTTGGACTGAGGCCAAACTATAAATAGATCATCAATCTCAGTAAAAGCTTGAAAATTGAATTACAGCTCTGCAATGCAGATAGCTCTGCTGTCCTGTAAGAAGTGTGAACAGAATCTCCAATTTCTGAGCTTAAACACAGCAGCCTCCTCTCCTCTGCACAGAGCCAAAGCAGAGGGTAAGCGCAGATCACAGAATCACATGGGGTTGGAAGGGACCTCTGGAGATCATCTAGTCCAACCCCCTGCCAGAGCAGGTCCACCCAGAGCAGGTTGCACAGGAATGTGTCCAGGCGGGTTTGGAATGTCTCCAGAGAAGGAGACTCCACCACCTCCCTGGGCAGCCTCTTCCAGGGCTCTGCCACCCTCAAAGTGAAGAAGTTCCTCCTCATGTTTAGGTGGAACTTCTTATATTCAAGTCTGTGCCTATTTCCTCTTGTCCTGTAACTGGGCACCACTGAAAAAAGACCGGCCCCATCCTCCTGACACCCACCCTTTAAGTATTTATGGGTGTTGATCAGATCCCTCCTCAGTCTTCTGTTCTCTAGACTAAAAAGACCCAAGTCTCTCAGCCTCTCCTCATAGGAGAGGTTCTTCAGGCCCCTCATCATCTTTGTAGCCCTCTGCTGTGCCCTCTCCAGCAGATCCCTGTCCTTCTTGAACGGGGGAGCCCAGAACTGGACCCAGTGCTCCAGATGGGGCCTCACCAGGGTAGAGCAGAGGGGGAGGAAGACCTCCCTCCACCTGCTGGTCACACTCTTCCTGATGCCCCCCAGGATGCCATTGGCCTTTTTGGCCACAAGGGCAAATTGCTGGCTCATGGTCATCCTGTTGTCCACTAGGAATCCTAGGTGTTGCAGATGTTGTTGCCCAACCTCTGGTTAACCAAACCCTCCAGAGACAGGACAGGGAGAGAAGGAAGAGGGAAGGGCAGGATCCCAGGAAGGGAAGGAGAGGGCACAGATAGCCTGAGGGGAGGAGGGAGGCAGGAAGAGGAAGGGTTGCTGTCTCCAAGAGCTTTCACTTAACTCCTCTGGCTTTCAGAGTCCATGTCAGGAGATAGCAACCTCTTTTCGCAGCTTTCCAGGTTCGGCAGCATTCCCTCAAAATCTAAGAGTTCTTTGGGGGTGAATATTCCACTCACAAGGTTGTAATTACTCTGATGTTTCTAAAATCTCACAAGGTTTCCAGCAAAGATCTTCTTTGATTGAAGCATTACAGACGTCCGATTTCAAGAAAACAAAACCAAAATTGGAATCACTAGGTTCGCTCCTCCCTACAATTTAAGGGGATATTTCCGTACACATTAATGGAAGTGCTTTTGCAACAAAAATAGTTGTGCATCATTTAATGGGAATGTGCATGTTTACACTAGAAACCTGCAAGTCAATTGAAATGGGACTCCTGTTTCCAAAAAACAAATCAACAATTTCAAATTCCAGCTTCTACTCAGCAATTGGGCCATTGATGGATACAACATGGTAAATTCTTATCCAAGATCAGATTAACTCCATCTATACTAGTGCAGACTAAGGTCCATTTTTCAGGCAATGCTTTTGCCACGTAGGTACAATGACAACAGACCCAGCACCACGTAAATGTGCCTTCAGCCCGCTCTGGTTTGTCACACCATACTCACAAGTATGGCATTTTGACACCCTGAGAGAGACCTGCTTCTCCCACCGGCCCCCAGCATGACCCTGGTGCATTGCTTCACACCTCTCCGCCTCAGTTACTTCAACCATAAATTGGAGAAATGGCACCAGCTGGTTTTGTGAAAGGCTGGAGATGTACCCCATGAAGTGTTACCTGTTGGGGTCACTTGTAAGGAGGAAGAGCAGCAGCCCAGCTCACCCTCGCACCAGGCAGGGTTTATACAGCTGACTTCTCCAAAGCCTGGGAAGAAAGCTAGCCCACGCGTGGAGGAAAGAGCCCCAGAATCATGGAATTGTCTAGGTTGGAAGGGACCTTTAAGATCATCTAGTCCAACCATCAACCTAACTCTGATTAAAAAAAAAAAAAAAAAGAAAACCATACAAAAATAACCCCCACATCAGTAAACCATGTCTCTAAGCACTATGTCAACCCGTCTTTTGAACACCTCCAGGGATGGTGCCTCAACCACTTTCCTGGGCAGCCCATTCCAAGGCTTAATAACCCTTTCAGTGTAAAAATTTTTCCTAATATCCAACCTGAACCCCCCTGGCACAACTTGAGGCCATTTCCTCTTGTCCCATCACCTGTTCCTTGGTAGAAGACACCGACCCCCCCTGGCTACACCCTCCTTTCAGGGAGCTGTAGAGAGGGAGAAGGTCTCCCCTCAGCCAATCTGGATTCCTCAAGTCAAGAGAAAGCAGCAATACCGTAGGTTAGCCCCCCTAGGCAGCCAGACACCACGCAGACACCACACCAGCATATCAGTGCCAGTTCCCACACAACAGCAATCTCTGGGGAACAACCCCCCGGGTTTATGGCTGAGCAAGAGCTGGTCGGTGTGGGACACCCCTTTGGTCAGCCTGGGCCAGCTCTCCTGGCTGCCTTGCCCCCCAGCCTTCTCGTCCACCCTTGGCATACTCACAGAAAGCCTTGACCCTGTGCAAGCACCCTCAGTTGGCAACAGCTAAAACATCCCTGTCCTTACACGGTTGCGTTGGTCACAATTCCAAAACACAGCACTGTACTGGCTGCTCCGAAGAAAATGACCTCTATCCCAGCCAAAACCTGAACAAGCAAGTTGCATCAGCTCCTGCGCCCAGAGAGCTGTTTCTCAGAGTAAATTCCTGACAAAGCAACGTTCCTTTGAGCCACCAATACCTAAAATGGCCGCTCACCTCTCCGCATTCCAAGTCCCATTCAAGTAAAGCACGGCATCTTGTATTAACTGCTCCCATTTCAGCAGAAACTTCCAGGATTCTCCCACAATCCAAACTGCATGTCATGACTAAAGGGGTACAAGTACTAATGACGTAACTTTGTAGGATGTTCAGTCATTCTTAACCCAGCCAGGAACCTAAATCAGCTGAAGTTGTAGGCACACAGCTCCTCCAAGGTGTTTTCTGCACTGATTGGAATTTTTAACTTGTGTTTTAGTTTTCCTTTTCTTACATAGTTCTAATAATTTCCTAAAGTCTGTCTTATGTTTATATGATCCTTTTTTTGCCTCCGAGATGTATGAGGTCTGATGTTCCAAATGACAATGGATTTGCACACACTTACCCCCTTTTTTTTTTTTACATTGGAAAGAAGACAAAAAAACCCAAAGCAATTTAAGTGTACAACTTCCTACAGGTTAAATTCATCCAGCTGGACCAATTAAGAAAATCTAAATCCTAATTAGTAAGAGTTAAAAAATATGTTTGTCATTTCTGGAGTAATTAGAGAAGATTTAAAATTTCTAGATGAGAAAGCTGCTCCTCTACGTCTCCTCTATGGAACACACTAGAAAAAAAGGTGACCTTTTAAAAAGCTAGAAATGAAAAGATGGCATTAATACTACCAGAGAAGCTACCAAAAAAAAAACCAACCCAGAAAACAAAACAAAACAAAAAATCGAGAACAGCTACTTTAATGTGCTACTTCAGAGAATATTTCCATCTGAATACTTCTGCTAAAAACAACTTCTTGTGCCAGATCCAAGACCTTCTTAAGTTATTAATATTCTGCCATCAGCTTCAAAGGCAGCAAGATTAGCCTTGCAAAATAATCAAGAGAGCTGCAACTATTTACAGGCAACTTAATTTATGACAGCTTTGGTCGCAACAGCTACAGAATTTAGAAAGACAATTAACTGTATGAGTAAAGTGTTCTGGTAAGCACCCAATTCAAACACTTTAAATATAAAGACAATTAACTTTCCAATTTTTAAATAATCAGGTTGTAACATTCTGTACAAAAAAATGTTCCTATGAGGAGAATGGGGGTGGGACATCTTTAATATGTATCCAGCATACACATTTAACTATTACACATATAAAAACCCATAAAATTTTATACAGAAATTTATTGTGCAAGAATGATTTTCATGCTCATTTACAATGAAATGATTCGTTTTAACAAATAACCATGCCGTTGCTTAATTTCAACACTAAGCAGAGTATTTACATTCAAGTTTACATGTTTGTTCAAGTTCCATGTATGGTATTGTCAGAATTAAGTAAGAATGCATCTTCAGATCAAATTTTGCATTTTTTACATTAGAATATCATTGCCTTTTGGACATTTACTGGAAATGGTAAATTTCCTTTCTTTGCAGTACCCTCATTTCCTAGCTATTGTACCAGGAAATAAAAACCAAAACCCAAGAAACCTAACTTCCAGAAACGAGCATCACAAATGTTCATCAATCTCTAATCAGCCAGGCATTTCCAACTTGTTAAATGGAAAGCAGGCTGGAGTATACCCCTGTGAAACTGACTTTTGGAGGACTGTTTATGTCACCCTTGCAAGAGATCATGCCTTAAGAAAATGAGCCCCAGGACAATTCTTTCACAGAATCTGATAATACAACAACAACAAAGACCTGTTTCGGCAATATTGAAGCAAACATCTTATAATAGCACCAAACTTACTTTGGAACTTTTTTGTTCTTTTTTTTTTTTAACCACAGGGATAATTAGGAACACTGCATCACGGTTTGCCACCTTTTTAAAAACAAAACCAGCCAACAAAAACCCCTGAAACATATGCTGTATAGTAGTAATTTTTAAAAAAATAAATCAGCAGTTCACAAACAGTTGAAAAATATTTTTTTCAAAATATGAAATTTCAGTGTGCAGAAATTCTACCTGGGACTTTTTGGTGCTGCTTCTTCCTCTTCATGCTCTATGATCTCAGGTAAATTCAGACTTCATCCCACACTTTCTTAAACTGCATGCAAATCTCCTGCACCTTTGGCAAAGGTTACTATTAGAGGCTTCTCAGTTACCTCCCTCCCAACCCAACCCCTCTTATTTCTTAAGCTGAGTTGAGAATCAGCTAATACAACATGCAAACTCAGAAACGGTTCTGAATTACAACTTATCATGGTCCTGTTGAACAGCTGAAAATGCAACAGAATTTTTGTTTCCTCTCACAGTTCCATGTGGTACCTCCTAATTTAATCCATAATCCCGTATTGGTGCTTTTCCTATTGTCTAGATTTCACAGGGGTCTGTAATCCTAACAAGAGACTCAGATCTTACCTGCTGATATGCTGCCCTGATGTAAAGTTAAAAGACAAAGTATAGTGATTGTCTTGGATTTTGGCTATTAATGTTATGGGGAAACAGTGATTTTGAAGATGCAAACCTAAACATTCCCACATTTTAAATAATCTTTGTATTTGGCAGAGACTATTTCACTTTTCTGTCTTCAGGTTGTGACATCTCCCCCAGAACTTGTGGGTTGCGAAGTAACTGTAGAAGGTTGTACTGGCAGCATTTCTAACTCAGATTCACGTACAAAGATGACTGCATCACCACTGACATTTATCAAACACTGAGCCTGGGGAAAAAAGAAAAGACAACACAGAGTTAACCAAGTAAATAATAACATATTTTATGTTTACTTTTATCTGCTAGATACAACTACATAGATAACAGAAAAGTCAACAGGGATCACAGAAGGACAAATTATGAGAATTTATTAGCGAGGCAATCTCTACCATACTTCCTTTTATATCCACTTGCTTGTGTGCTATTAAACATGTAGACAGATTCTCCTAAGACCATTACAAATTAAATACCTGGCTAGCTGTACTTGATGCCACTACTGTTTTGAACATATTTCATGTACAAATATCGTACATTGTCATCTTTATTAATAAAGTTTTGACCCTTTATGTCCAAAATAGAGCACATTATAGCAGCAACTCAGTTATTTTTACATGGGGCTAGGATGAAAATCCTAACACTGCAACATCAGGAAAGCTAAGTAAGGTCAGCACTACCGTTCAGTCATTTCCTGCAATTTAATTCATTCTAGTGAACTTAGTATTTTTACCCATTTGGGTATTTATGAAGCATATGCATAATTTTGTGTTAACTCCTGTGTTCAAGAATGCTCTTGGCTTCTTCAAACAAACATTATGACCAGAGATTCAGAAGCGTTAAACATGGCTCTACAGGGTTGTTGTTTTTTACATATATAAAATGTGCCACACTAATCACAAGAGTACTGTTATTTCATAATTTACCTGATTTTTGTTTGGATTTTCCATGAAAACACACTGCTTCATTATGTACGAGACAACTGCATTCCCCCCTAAAGCTGCAACGTGAGCTCTCACCATTGCAAATACTTCAGCAATAAAAGCATGGAGAAAACCACTGACACCACCTTCCTAAAATGGAAAAAAAAATTATGTATTTTACATTAGGCATAGCTACAAAATGCTAAATACTTTTCTTACATTTTTATCAGCCAAATATTTCAGTAAATCCTAAATGGTATATTGTATGAAATTAAAAGCTATTCACTGTTGAATGGGCCACAGTTAAAAATCAGACCAATGGAACTAACGGTCTGAGGAAAAGAATCACAAGTAGGTTATTCATTTGTGACCGGAATTATTTGCAGTCAGTATATTATGTATAGTCATACTTTTCAGATATTCCTACACCTCTGCAGGAACATTTAATATTCCAATGACAGTTGAAGAATGGCTTTTTTCTTTCAGCAGGAAGGATACAACCTTTTTTTTTTTTTTTTGATAACTAGCAAGCAGATAAAGAATAATTTCTACTGAGGATTAAAAGAGATTTAGACTTCTTGGAAATTACTGGTAAGGAGTGGCCACTACCTCTGGTTCTGGTCACTGCAACTTCATGTATGCTAATGATTGTCATTAGTTCTCAACATTTACTGAAGAAATAGTCCCTCAAAACACAAAGTAAGCAACAGACAGAGCAGAGACTTGACAAGAAAGCTATTGAAGTTTTGTTTTTTTCTCCTTGAAGCCTAAAAGAACTTCTAGCCATCCCGTTTAGTGAGATGGTGCTCAGGGGGCATTTTTACTTCTTCGGTTCCAAGCTGAGTAATTTAAGTTGCAGCGAAAAGAGGAGGAAAACAATGAAGCATGGTTTTTTCCTAGGCAGTCTTTATAGAATAGTGTGAGCAACTACACTGGGGTGGGGGGGTGGAACCCAACACACAAAAAACGGGCAACCTACCAAAAAAATGAAAAAAAAAAAAACACAGAAAAAAAACCTAACGAAAGAAACTCATGAAACAGAGCTCAATATTCGTTCAAAATATCTACAATATTTCAAAATGAAAGTGGAAGGCAAAACCACTGGACTTCCCACGTGCACATGCCATTGGAGAAAATGAGCTACCCCCATTGGGGTAGGTAGGAGAAGAGACTAAGCTGAACTTCAACAAATATGGACTGTCCTCATATCTACTGAACAAAGTGTAATCTACCCTGAACAGACTCATAAAGATATCGGGAACAAATCTTGTGGATGAAAATTAGCAAAAGGCAAGTATAACTTCACTAATCCAAGCATAAAGCATGAAGTCAACTGCTGCCAGAAATCAGAATTTCTATACAAGTTTGTCATTCCTCGTGAAATTTTGATTTTGTCCAAGAGTTTTAAGATTTTTAACTGATGGGAAAAAAAAAAATCTGTAATATTATAAGCCTAATATAAAATTTGATGATGAGAGGTAAAAGATTATAAATATCCACCCATTAATGGTAAAAATCTAAGAGCAATGGATAAATCAGATTTCAAATAATCCCTAATTTCTGAAGCACAGTATCTGGTATATACTTCAGCTTATGAAAGAGTTCATAGGGCTTCAATATTCTGTAAACTACCATAAACAAAACATAAAACAATACAAACACAAACACTGCTAATTATTTTTCTGTAGAATCTAAACCACATTGCTCGAGTTGGATATAATGACCACTCTGGTTTGACTCGTTACAGTCTCAGGGTAACACCATGCAACTAGTATTAAAACTGGTTTGCGACTCAGCCTGTGCAGCTGAGAGAGATTTAAAGTAACTGCTGGAAACAGCACACTGACAAGACCACAGAAACTATACAGCCACCCAAACTTCATGAAGGAGTTGAATGAAATTCTTGAGCAACCTACCTCTGCTGAGATCTGCTATCACACTTACTAAAGCTTGCTTATCAGCTGTTTAATTTGCATCTACAGAAGCTACTGCTAATACAGAAATGTCATGTAACCACTTCCCTGGTGATACCATGTACGTATTTTTGAAAATGTTGTCCATTTCACACAGATTTCTCAAGTTAAAAGAGGTCATAACTTGCAAGATCCAAGTCTCTCTGATCAAAGTTTCTCTAGAGAGCTCGCAACTCATTTTATAAAGGCTGACCATTTTTCTTAAAATCTGCTATGTAATTTTACCAATGTGTAATTAGCAAGAAAGAGCACTGACAAATCAGGCAAGAGGTATGTTCTTTTTCTGTGGCCAGAAACTGTAGCAGAAGGATACAGCTACTTTCCAAAAGAACATGAAAAAAGTAAGTAACCTGTCTTGAAAGGAGTATGCTCATGCTCAAAGGGGTATCTACTGTCCAGATCCAGACTGGAGATCACTGTCTGAGTATCACTACCTACACCCTCTAAGCTGCTTGCGTGGTTATAGGCTCTACAGCATGCCTTTTAGGTGTTCAGCACACAGAGCTATGTTACTGAGAATGCATAGAATGTAATATATAACTATTATGCTGATTTTTAATATGATACAGGAAAACTTGTATTAACCAAATAGTTCTAAAATCCACATACACTGTGAAGTTCATCATTGAGCTTGATAAATGAGATAAGAATGGATTTATTTATTTTTTGGCATTTAAATTTATATCAGTTTTGGATTCAAATGATCCCAAATACAATTGTTGGTCACAGACCTGTTTTTTCCAAGCAGTTCTGTTTAAGAACTCATTGGTTTAGTGTTATATCCAAATTCAACAATGCGGCAATGATTAAGTAACCCCTTCCTAACATTTCCAAACACAATGCAGCTCTATATGCTCCATGACAAGAGCAGTGCCATGAGACTTACTCCCCACTCAGCACCTATCCTCAAGTGACAAAATGTCTCTTTCCTTGCTGCACCATACCTCAACTCAAACATCTTCAGATACTTACCTTTGATTATTATTGTTAACAAAAAGTGCTAAACCCTGATATACAGCTCACCTCACGCAAAGAAGTGGTTTCTCGTATAAAAAACATGTTGATTATCCCAAGATATTTGGTTATTTTTGCCCCAGGCAGAAAAGAAAGAGGTGTCATCTTAACAACCGAGACGGTAGAATTGGCGCACGATGGAAAAGAACGGTGCTTTAAGTATCCCTCAGCCAATGGACTTGCTTTATCAAGCGAAGCAGCTAAAAAGATGGGGGGGAAAAAAGAAGAGAAAGTAACTATCAAGTACGATCTACTACTGTGTCTCAAAACACAAAAACTCTTCTTTATGGTTTCCAAATAGCTTGGTGACAACATTCAGCTGCCTGTGATGCTCAGCCATACCATGTGAGAAAGGAAATTATCATGCAATGCATGCAAAAGGAGACAAAAAGCTGAAATGGAATTTACTTGGAAGAGTGGCATTCCTGCAAAGGAAAACATTGAGGCGAGTAGCTGCACATACAACAATCAGTTATAAAGTGAAGGTAAAGAAAAAAGTGCCAACATTTTGAAATACGTATTCTGCCGGAGGAACAAATTATAGGAAGTGTGAAAGTTGTTGTGTTTCCCCAGTGCAGCATTTTCCATTAAAACAGATATTAATCTCTGCTAATTTAAGCAAGATAGTCAGACCTGTGGCCAAAGAACTACTGAAAAATAACTCACCACTTGCTAATTTAGTGACCATTGCCTTGACCATTGCCTTGGTGATTGCTTCCTGTTTCTCACCAAAAATTTTCCAAGATCATACATACACCTACATCCATGCAGTGTATGTTATATAATTAGTAGGCGTACACATTTATCGATAACTAATTTTTACTAAGTGAACAGAAATACTATATTTTGCTTTTTATGATACTGGTACATAAACCCTATATTAGCTTACAAAGACATTAACAATGTCGGCAGTTTTCACACTTGGGTATTCATTCTACATGTGATCTGCAGGACTATTGCTGGGCAGGAAACTCCACTATTCACCACTGGGAAATCAGAGATATTTCTCAGATTATCATAACGTGGTAGAAACAGCCGCCTACTTGTCTTAATTGATCCGCGCCTTATGGTCTGAGCTTTCAGTTTAATGAGCTCTATCCAGCTGTTGCATCTGTCTGCAAAGGAACTGTAATCAATTGACGTTGCTGAAAACACAGACAGAAAAACAAAAGAAAAAACAAAGAAAAAAAATATGGATGATGTCTCTTGCTCATCTCAATGCTCCTTTTGAGGAAGCAATTATTTGTGTCTGAGAGAGAACAAACATCCCTTTCCAGGTCTGTTTAAAGGAAAAGTTACAGTATAGGTTTGGACTTGTCCAAACCTGTGTACCGATTTCTGGTGATGTCCCAGCTGTGAACCAACTGCCTGACTGGGACTTCATCACTGAAAAAACATGCAAATACAGTCATTAATGACTTATGTTAGATTATGGGTTTTTTAATCTCATTTTAGTTATTAAGCTCTGGCTTCTTTAAATTTATTTAAGCCTTGTTTAGTTTTAATTTTCATTGCTATTCTTTTCCTCACGAAGAGCTGCTGATTGTGATTTGTACTTCCTAACTATCTTCATCAACATCTAACCTACAAACCGAAAAAAAAGGTTTGGTGGTGAGGATAAGAGTCACAAGCTGAAACAACACCTCTGTTTTAAACATATTGATTTTCCTTACAAAATACTGTGCTCCTCCCCCCAGCACCTCCCCCCTTAACATTACAATGAGAAGTAGAGTTGTTTCTGCTATGACTTTTGGTATTAGTTGCAGGGGTGTTTGCGTATTTTTAAAAAAAGAAAAAAAGTTTTGCAAACACCGTTTCTTCATTATCCTGAAGAAACGGAAGGATCACATGCTAACTTCAAATTAAGACAAGCAAAAAAGCTCTCTCCCAGGAAACTAATTTTCTGTCAGATAAAGTGATACCAATATATCTGACAGACACACCGCTGTTATTAACAAATCTGACTTTTGTAATTATAAAAACACATCAAAATATTATGATGTCATTAAGCCACACCAGAGCATGCATTCTCAGGTAACTAGTAAACACTTCCTGGATTAAAACACATCCAAAAAGAGTATACCAATATCCCAAGAATGCTTATTCTGTTCTGGCATATGGCTAAATGAAGTAAACTCACCTCTCTGAGGAGCAGGAATACCTGTGTGGGAACTTGCACCCTCCAGGGCTTCTAGTAAGACAAAATTAATTCCATTCAGATAATATATGAGCAGAGTCAGGTAGTACAGGACAACAGCTTTCTTCGTATAAAAAAAAAAATTTAGAGTAAAATATAAGGAAAAAAACTTCTATATATATTACACTATGCGCTTTGATAGCACATAATAAATTGGTATAAATAACTGACTTTATTAAATCTGTCTTGCAAATTATATGATCATTTACCAATAGTCACTATGTATAAGGTTATATACAAATATTTTAAAAATAACAATCTTACAGAAAAGTATGTTAAAAAGTGTCAATGTATTAAATAAGCTGCTAAGTAAACATAACTGCAATGAAACCTCGAGTCTACTTTTGAAGAAATGAGAGATGAAATAACTAGCTAGTTGAAAGCCTCCAGAGAGAGGGTACAGTACCACATGGAATGTGAGGAACATCAGGAAAAGTGATGTACTTGAACAGGCTACCCTCTAGTGGTCACTGTGCGTTGTAAAAGTAGTACAGTCTACTGACAGTGGAAAAGATGTCAGTCTGAAATTTCTGGATAGCTCCTCCTTTTAACAGTATCATAATGTTACTTAATTAGAAGTTAAACACACACAAATGCAAAAAAAATATGAAAAAACAAAGCAGTAACAATATCACTGCTGAAATTAAGCTGACCTCTGAAAATCCAAGTAAATGTGGTAGGCACCCTCCTTTATACAATGTATGTAATGGGCAAAAAAGGGAGCTCTTTAACACTTTAATAAAAGAACATTTACAATAATGCTAAATTTCCTGTGACTAAGTATTTTGGTGGTAGATAATCAAACAATAGAGAAGGAATTAAAGGTAAATTCAACAAACGATGACCTAATTGTTAATACAGTCATAGAAGAATTGTGACAACCATTCTTGTAATGCTGCTCTATCTCAGGTAAAATAAAGCAGCTGTTTTTACTGTTTAACAGGTAAAATGTGCTGCACTATACAAATTGTTTACTACACAAGCTTAGGCTCTATTCACTTAAATTTTTCACTTAAAAACAAAAAAATTGCCTCCAATTTTGCTGTGCTGAACAACCAGTATTTGCTAGATGAAGTATTGCACACCGTGAAAATGATGAGATTAATTATTTGAGGTTGAGAATACATGGAGTTATTTTACATGGGTGATTTACAGAAGCAAAGCAGTGTGAGACACGCCTAATTATTAAGTAGTTTCTAATTCTTTAAGTTAAATGACATCCAACACACAGTGCTCTGCAGCATTTTCAATACTCTAAATGCAAAGATAGAACTACAGGAAACCTACAAAACAATATATCCAGAATGATTAGTCAACCCATCTTATGTGACCCTCAATAAATTTGACTTCAGAAGTGAATAAATCCATTATACCTAGGTATCAAAGAATATTTAAAGCATGTGAAAGTACAGCTATTTTAAATAAGAGAGCAGAATTCAAAAATCAGTAAAAACCAACAGTTTAGCATTTGTGCATTTAACTGACCTTTAGATGGTGAGAATGGTTGAGAAGCAAGGGGATCGGAGCAAAGTTCCAATGGAAATTGTAGCTGCTCTTCATTGTCTGTAGATGCTTCAACAAAGAAAACAGACCCAATTGATAATTAACCCCCAAAATGTATTTATCAGTAATAATAACCACTACAGATACAATTTAGTCTGGTCTGACTGGAACAGATTTTTTTCAGCGTATGCATATAGTGATGCAGTTCTGTATGAACTGTCGAATGTCTGACAATAAATCCAGCTGCAAAACTGAACAGAATCTGCGTTCCATTGAACAGGATTTGATTTAGTATTTTCAGGAAAAAACATTAAGTCAATTCATGCATTTTAGATTTGATTCTGCAGTTGGATCCAAGTTAGCTATATGTTATGGTAAAAAGTAACATTTGATTTATTTCACTTAAAACAAACAATTTACTGTTACCATTGAAAAACTAAGGTATAACTAGTGTTTTAGAAGCATATGGCTCTGTTCTAATACCCAATTCCATTCTTCAGAATGGAGTATTTTCAACGTTCTGTCTAAATTCCCAAATCCAGATTGCATACATAAATTTCTAGGGCAAGATGGTGCTTCACTAGCAAGATGACACATGCAGATTACAGTAGTCTCTTCTTTCCATAATGCTATATGCTTCATTCATCTCCAAAAATATTACTGACCTACTTAAGGGGTTTTTTGGACTTTTTTTTTCAAGTATCATGAATAATTTATTTTCTGCTTTCTTGAAGTAAGGACAAAATTTGCCACTTATAAGAACAAGTATTCTCTAATGATTTATACCATGTTTCAAAATCAATGGTCATCAATCAAAAATCATAACCTCTTGCATTAATTCCTTCGAGAAATATATTCAAAGAAAGACGCTACATGGAATAAGGAAATACCAATTTTTTTTTATGTTATCATAAGTTTGTTGATTATGTAAAGCAAATACCTAATACATCACAAGTAAGTCATCCTGCTGGAGGTCACATATACAAACTCTAAATAACTCTGTATTATGGCTTTATGATTTCATAGAACCTCCCCTTAAAGACATGTAAATGTGATTGAAATGAAAACGTAGACTCATTACATATTATCTCTTATCTCTACATGCCTCACAACTTTTACCTCTTTGCTGTGACTTTTCTGTAGGGGCTTTATTGGCTTGTAACGCTTGGTTTTTGTCAAATGTAATTGCAACAGCTGTGACTGCAATCTGCAACTCAGAAATATATGGCATATTAGGTAACTTAATCTCTCATGCAATCTGCAAAAATAATTTTGCAAACAAGCCAGCCTTTTCCATAGACAAGAAACACGGAGAAAGAAAATCACCTAAGCAGACATATTAAAACCCTTCCCAGCAGAGCATTAAAGGCAATACTAAGGTCTGTTCTTAGAACATAAACCTGACAGTGTTTGTCCCATGTTCATGATTTTGTTCATGAGTTCTTTCCCTTTTTTTTTGGTGAACTGACATTAAAAAAACCCAAACATAAAACCCCATTATTATTGTATTAGTAAGAGAGAAATGCTCAGTTGAACACAAAAATGATGCTATACTTCTAAAGAAAACAATTTTAGAAATAAGGAAGTATTTTGCATCATCTTGAAACGGCAAGAAAAATATTAGACAAGTATAATGACAGCATACTTAGAGAACTGGTGTGCCATATTCTCGTACTGTGTGTGGTAACACCTTTCAATGGATATCTAGTCAGAGCTTTTTGTTTCCTATCTAACTAAAAAGATACAGGCTATTAAGATGCACTGCGCTCATGAAATGCCCCGTAGTCCTGTGATTCTCAAAACTGGTGAACTCAATAGGTAATCCTTTTTCTTCACCAAACTTAAGGCCATAGCCTTAAGTTTTACTTCAGAATTCATCAGACATACCAGTAAATCAAATCCTAGCTGAGTTTACTCTGTGTAGCAAATGTTAATTAAAGGCCAAAACTGGCATGCCCACATGCTTGAAGTCAAAAGAAGCAGTTTACTTACCTGAACTAATTCATCCTCTGGTAGAGCAACTGTAAAATTCACATGACAAAGGCAGCAGGGAACCATAGATCGTAGTTTAAAATACAAGCTCTGTTGAAGACATGACATTATTTGTGTTACTCTAAAAAGTAAAGTATCATTTATTTCAGAGAAATTAAAGATCAAAACTCTTTTCATAGTAGAAACCATCTAATCATATTCATAATCATAATAATCTAATAATATTAAATTTTTTTCATGAAGAAGAACTACAGGTGTGAAAAGTCAGGATAGAATGCAATTTACTGTGTAGCGGTCTTTATATACACCGGAATAGGTTGCCCAGAGAAGTTGTGGATGCTCCTTCCCTGGAAATGTTCAAGACCAGGCTGGATGGGGCTTTGAGCAACCCGGTCCAGTGGGAGGTGTCCCTGCCCAGGGCAGGGGGATGGAACTCAATGATCTCTCTGTTTCTAGAGTATACTACCAGTCAAAGGACTCATTCAGAGTCAAAAAGCTTTGGAAATCCTAAATAGAAGGCTGGATCTATCTTTAGAGCAGCTTACAAACTAGTAATATGCATTTTGTAGTCTAATTCTGAAAAGTAATTATGAAGAAAATGTTATTTTCACTAACAGGCCTGATTTTATTTGGTTCCATTTGAACAATTAAAAAAATGTTTGAAATAGGATTCTTACCTTCAACAGATTCTCACAGAGATCATTGAAGTTCTTATTAAGGGTTTGATTTGTTAGGTTAATGTTGCTTAATCTGGATACTCTTACTGCTGTGAACATCTGAATTGGAAACAAAAACACTATTTTTTTTTCAATATATGCCTGTATGCTATATTAAAATGAAAACTAATTCATAAAGAAGGAAAATAATGCAGGAGAGGGAAAGGAAGAAGGAGAGGCATTGAAAGAAAAGGAAAAAACTGTAGCAACAACATGTACTTATTACTCATGAAATTTTACAAATAAAAGGCAAATTTTCCACGAACTAATGCATATGAATATATGAAACAAGTTATTAAGCAAGATATGAAATACTCTCTATTCTTTGTACTTCTTCATAAAGGAGTCATTCTACCTGCTATATATTTTGTTAACTGCTGTTGAAAACTGTATGTTAATTGTGTACAATAATGTACACAACAATGGAACGTCACATACAAGTACACAGGGAAGCCCAGCAACCTGAGAGTCTTCTGCTGGTGTGGTGATAGGGTTTTCAGGTTTGAGCTGTGGGTCTGCAAAGCAGAGTCTTGCATTGTGCAAATTAGGTGTAAAAACTCATTTAATTAGATGTGGTTTAACTCTCTCAATAGAAGACTGAATTGTGTTGTACAAACGTGACCACAAATGTTTAAGTTTAATTATAAATGGAATTTTTCTCTACTGACCAGATTGGCTTTATTTAATTCTTATTTATCTTAAGCTGTTAATCTTATCATATTCAGTATCTCACACTAAGTAACAGTAAACAATTTGTTTCTCTTAAGAGGCTTTAAAATCTAGCCAAGCTCTTAAAAACGTCCCAAACCCCAAAGTTCATACTTACTGTAGTTATTTTCTAATTTTTATATTTTTGACACAGATTCTGTTACATAACACCATTGGAAAAAAACACAAAATAACAGGTTCTCATATCCTATTTCTTTTACCAAAATACTACTTTTATTTCTAGCACAAGAATATCCTTTTAACTTATCTTTCAAAATTATTTACCTTTAATATACATTTAAATTACTACAGCACATTTCAACACAACTTGGAAAAAAGATTTCGTTTTCTTTGAATGACCTTACTTGAATTTCCGGTGTCCAGTTATTTATACCAGGCATAATTTCTGTGTTGCAACTGTAAAAACCTGTGAAGAAAATATTTGGGAAAATCTATGAAATACAAAAATACTTTTAAAGAAACATACATGGCCTTAGCTAATGTTTTGCAAATATTTTCCCTCGTGTTTTTGAATATTGAATAATATACCAGAAGTAAGACCAACATTCAAAAAACAAACATAGGAGCTGAAGAATACAATCTAACATACAAAAGAAACACTTGCTTTCTGTTATTCATACTGAAGGGGAAAAAATGGATAGGAAAGGTGGAACTCACCACTTCTAAAACATTAATTCACTACAAAATTTTTATTCTATTTCTTCAACCGCCAAAAAGCAAGGCCAGAAATGTCATCGTGTTGAGGAACATGAGAGAGGCTACAATGGCATGAAATGCTACAGTAACAGTTGCTCCCAATGGAGACTGCATAACTCGTGTCACCTCATGCCAGGACTAATTGGCGAGACACGCTCCCTGACTGCTTCACAGAACCGCTCCTTGAGGAACGCACAAAACAAGAAACTCCTGACTAGTTGGTCCTGAGCAGGGAGAAGCATTCAAAGAAGTTTTTTAGCTCTTATCAAGATACACTTCAGTCCTGGCAAACTGGGGAGGTCCCAGCCGACTGGCGTCTAGCAAATGTGACACCCATCCACAAGAAGGGTCGGAAGGATGATCCAGGGAACTCCAGGCCTGTCAGTCTGACCTCGGTGCCTGGGAAGGCCATGGAACAGATCATCCTGAGGGCCACTATGCAGCGCATGAAGGACACCCAGGTGATCAGGACCAGCCAGCACGGGTTCATAAGGGGCAGGTCCTGCTTGACAAACCTGATCTCCTTCTATGACAAAGTGACCCGCTTGCTGGATGAAGGAAAGCCTGTGGATGTTGTTTACCTGGACTTTAGCAAGGCCTTTGATACAGTCTCCCACAGTATCCTCCTGGAGAAACTGGCCGCCCATGGCTTGGTCGGGCATACCCTCTGCTGGGTTAAAAACTGGCTGGAGGGCCTGGCCCAGAGAGTGGTGGTGAATGGAGTTAAATCCAGTTGGCGTCCAGTCACAAGTGGTGTTCCACAGGGCTCGGTACTGGGGCCAGTTCTCTTTAACATCTTTATCAGTGATATGGATGAGGGGATTGAGTGCACCCTCAGTAAGTTCACAGATGACACTAAGTTGGGTGGCAGTGTCGACCTGCTGGAGGGTAGAAAAGCTCTGCAGAGAGATCTGGACAGGTTGGATCGATGGGCCGAGACCAACGGGATGAGGTTCAACAGGGCCAAGTGCAGGGTCCTCCACTTGGGCCACAACAACCCCAGGCAGCGCTACAGGCTTGGGGCAGAGTGGCTGGAGAGCTGCCTGGGCAGAAAAGGGGGTGCTGGTCGACAGCAGGCTGAACATGAGCCAGCAGTGTGCCCAGGTGGCCAAGAAGGCCAACAGCATCCTGGCCTGTGTCAGGAACAGCGTGGCGAGTAGGACCCAAGAGGTGATTGTCCCCCTGTACTTGGCACTGGTGAGGCCCCACCTCAAGTATCCAGTTTTGGGCTCTCTACCATAAAAAAAAAAAGACATCGAGGTGCTGGAGCGGGTCCAGAGAAGAGCAACAAAGATGGTGATGGGTCTGGAACACAAGTCTTATGAGGAGAGACTGAGGGAGCTGGGGTTATTCAGCCTGGAGAAGAGGAAGCTGAGGGGAGACCTTATTGCTCTCTACAACTACCTGAAAGGAGGTTGTAGAGAGGTGGGGGTTGGTCTCTTCTCCCAAGTCACAGGCGACAGGACTAGAGGAAATGGCCTCAAGTTGCGCCAGGGGAGGTTCAGGTTGGATATTAGGAAAAATGTTTTCGTGAAAGGGTTATCAGACATTGGAATGGGCTGCCCAGGGAGGTGGTTGAGGCACCATCCCTGGACGTGTTCAAAACATGGGTTGATGTGGTGCTGGGAGATACAGTTTAGTGATGGTGTTGCTTTTTGTTTGTTGTGGGTGTTTATTTTTTGTCAGAATTAGGCTGACAGTTGGACAAGATGATCTTCAAGGTCCCTTCCAACCTAGGAGATGCTGTGATTTTTGCAGGATGGGTAAACACCCAAAGTTCACTATTGCTCTGCCTAGCTGCTAATAGACAACTTAGATGCAAATAAGAAAACATTAAAAATGTGATAGGAAAAGCTAAAAAAAGCTAACCTTTAACAGACAGCACAGAGATACTTTAAAGATAGATATATCTTTCTATATATATATATCTTTAGATAGATAGATAGATAAAGATATCCCTAGAGGCTGAGTGCAAATACATAGCATTTACTAACAAAGACTCGAAAAGACAAAAAACCAAAAAAGTTGAATGACTAAACAGCAGGGTAAGGAAAGTTATAACCAGCAAATAACCTAAAGACAACTGACACAAAGCAATGACTTGCTATTCTTCCCAATGTGAGTAAAAGGAGAAAGCGGCTGATACAAAGCAAGCAAAAGAAGCTGGCTCTTATATGGGCACAGATCCTGATGCAAAATTCTACGAACGCTGAAGGCACACGTGGGCACAAAATGCAAATAGCCAAATGCACAGAAAAGTTTGTCAAAGGCTATTGTTTACAAAGACAGTAACTTTCTTTCAGGATGCTGTTGAACTCTGAACTGTTAGCATGCTATTCTGTGGAATTATTTTTTCCCCTCGCCCTTACATTAATGTAATGCGCATTCTCATTTGATCCCTATCACTAAGACATTGAGTGATTCAGTACTCCTCCCCCTATGTTGGGTTCTTAAATAATTTTTGAATGCAGACACCTTAATGGATACCTCACAAAGTTCTATTGCCAACATTTGTATTCGTATTGTGATTTGACAACACTGATTTCAAGTCTCATGACTGAATTTTGAAAATTATTCACTTTAATCAGTTTTACGCTCTCAAGTTGCAAAGCTTTTTAAAAATAAATCTATACAAAAAATCTGAAAACATCAGGAACTACTCTATTTGTATTATTTTACTTTAAAGTCTCCTACAGAAATTGACAAATACTGGCTTGGATAAAAATGCCGTGGATGATTTAAGAATTCCAAATCATTTTGGACTTTGCTTTTTTTAACAGGAAAGACTACAAATGCAGTGAACACAAAGATTTAAACTGACAGTATGGCAGAATCATAAAGCAAGGAAAATACAAATGCACTTGTTGAACAAGAGAGCTGGAAGGGCAAATTGCTCACTTTAAATAACATTCTTGGATTACAACACCAATATGTCACATTATACGGTTATGAATACTTAAAGACCATTCTGTTGTTTGTATTTCTACTTCCATTGATCCTGAAACCTACAAATTAGCCATTCAGTCTAAAAATCTTCAGAAACTGGTATACTAGTAGAAAAGATCCAACTGTTATACCCATATGAAGAAAGAACAAATTTGCAACAACCATACAAATCAGTGAACTACAAAATATCACACAAATACTGTTTACCTCAGTTTTCAGTAAGCAACAATCCCCATAGAAGGCTTAATGACTTGTTTTTCCACAGGTATATCTGACAAGCTGAACACTTCAAGAGTATTTACACTGTTATTCTTGAATTTTTTTTTTTAAGTAAAACCAGTTCTATTGTGTCATTTTGCAGCCTACAGTATAAATTAGAAAAATTTTAACTATACCAGAAGGTGGTGGAACATCTGTTAGTAAAGAATGTACATCTTCCATTGCATCTGTGTCATCAATCTGGAAAAAAGCATAATTGAGAAAAATCACGTTGCTGTTCAGTCATAAGTCTCAGAAAGATGTAAAAACTTTGTCATCAAGAGATCTGTATCTGCAAACTAAGTTTAGATTTTAAAAAATTATTCCATCAACCAGACCTCTGAATCTTAACTAGCCTACGATATGCTTAACACTTGAAAAATAGTTCCCCCAATTAAATGGTATTAAAAATAAAGCAACAGAACACACAGAAACCGCAGCAGGTAAGACCAGAAGGATAAAAAAGAGAATTTTTTGAACAGTTTAAGATGCTAAACAAGGTTCCACACAACAACTTACAATTTTTTCCAGCTAAGGATCTTTGGCTAGTAGAGCTCTCATAAGGTCTGTATTATACTGATGTGATCATTCTCTGCCTATTTCAATGACACATAAAAATCTTTCCAGGACTTTAAAAACCCTGCTTTAGTAGAAATAGCAGAAAATCCAATAGGAATAGGTAAATTTGGAGACTATTAGTTTTTCCTATCCAAATAACTTCAACTGCATCCAATCTTTAAAGACTTTTGTTATGTTAGACCCAACTGAGAGGATATCTGCCTTTCTACCTTCTGTAAGTATTTGTGTTGTGCCTCTAGGTTCATTCTGCCTTAATTATCTACAAGAGATCCCAGTTCACCTCTAATTACCAACATTTTCCTATCAAGTATTTTGGAAACTGTTTATATTTTAACTCTAGCATTAAAGGGTTCTTCACTGGGTGTTGTTTCTCCTTCTCCCTCCCAAAGTAAGGGGAGGAGTCCTTTTTTTTCTTTTCCCTCAAAAAAAAAAATTACAGGCAGCCTTACCTCTCATAATTGCCTTCCCAGCATCTCTATTTCCTTATCACAGTGAATTTTTTAACTACTTTTTCTTACATGTTTCCAGCGAACAATGATTTTACTCTTGAAAGGTCGGAGCCAGGATGTTCACTAAAGCTCCTGAAATATTGTTATATTGTTTCTGATACCCAATTTCTTAACAAAGACTGTAGAAAGTGATTCCACAGATGAAAACTCCTTTTTTCTATCAACAAAGACTGAACTACCAAAACACAGGAATGTGTATTCTAGGACTAACACATTCTCATAATGTAAATTGCAGTCCTTAAACATCTTTTTCTTGCTAACTTTAGCATCATTTATAATGTATTATATAGTACAGTACAGTGTTCTTACATTTCTCCCACATGGAGATCTCCTCCTATCCCTCCCAACTGCATATACTACAGTTAATGAATAAGGTAGAAGGAAGAATTCTCCCAAACCGTAAAAAAAGAGCTGGAGTATAATGTAGTCCTTAATCAGATGATCTTTGCTTATAACATATCAAGCTTCTTTCAACTGTACAGAAGAAGTATGTTGAGCTTTTATTATTGCCACCTCTCTTCTATATCACAGCCTTTAGTAGCAAAATGGACGCTGGGCCTATGCTTTTTTTCTGTTATTTTTCATTACTTGTCCAAAGGGCCACTTGCAGTATAATTGTCTTTGGGTTGGGATTTTTTTTGTGTACCCTACACAACCCTCTGATTTTTACAAAGGCATTTGACCCTTTTTGCATTTATCAAAGTATTTTCTGATTGGCTCATCCATTTCAATACAGTGCCTCAAAGAGCATCTATTGTAACCTTTGTTTTGAGGATACAATTCCAATCCTGTCACTCCACACAGCTGATGATACAAAACCAAAAACCTGTTAAGACCAGTGACAAAAAATATTGATGAAAACTGTCCCCATTTCTTTTTCATGCAAGAGTTAACTAGCATCCAAGTTACTTCTAGGGACTTCCCAATTTACTTACTTTGACCCTAGCAGGCCTGCAATGCACTGAAGAGTGAAAATGTACTCAAATAGCAGAATCACACAGAACCACAGAAGGACAAGGGTTTGGAAGGGACCTCTGGATATCATCGAGTCCAACTCCCCTGCCAGAGCAGGTTGCTCGAGAGCAGGTTGCACAGGATGGCATCCAGGCGGATTTTGAAGCACCAACCAATCTCAATTTATTACACCAACCTCTCCCAACCTGTTATTTTTTCACTCTCATTTCTTACCTCTGTTTTCAAATGAACTGCTGTTACGGAACTCTAACATTCTCCTATCTACAACCTTTCTTCCAGATTGCTGCTCTTCACAAATCACTATCTTCATAGAAAACAAAGTCTTGAACATACCTTGAGCTGCAATACAGGCTCTAATTTAATTAAATTGCTTTTTTTTTTTTCTTAGTCTAGGACAGACTTGCATTTACAAAAAGATAATAAAAACTCCAGCCTTCTTTAGTACTTGTCTCCTTTCTTTCAAAACCATACAATGTCAAAATCACATCTTTGAATTTTAGTAAATAAAGAAGTAAAAGAAATCTATGTTCTTTATTTACAGGTCTTGTACTTGTTTCTAGTTGTAGCTGTAGAAAGAATTGGAAGGTATTCTCTGAAGCTGCAAATTCTTGAACTCTGAAAAGCATCAGCTGAAATTTAGAAAAGCAAGTCTTCTTTTATGTGCTCTCTTGATACTTGTGGTTTTTTGAATGCTTTAAGTACTACCAGTTCTGGAAACTAGTAATTCAGAATATCCAACTATACCAATAAGAGTTTTGAAACTCGAATATACAAGCTTTTTCGTTGTGTGATAACACAGAACCTCAATGTTTATAAAAACATACCTGTTTTGGATCAGTCATGACTGCTGCTTGAAGCAGGCAGAAGGCCATTTCTTAACAGCTCTTAGCTATTATTCTAGATATTGCTACATGTCCATGAATGGCAGGGCAATCTTTTCCCAGATGTTGTCCCTAGGCATAGTATAGCTACGCTTTAAGCAAACAGAGTAAGAAAAAGAGACAAAGCAAAATCCAATACCTAACAATTTTTACTGATACAAAATGGAAAAATTTATATACAATTTAACAATGGTCTTTGGGGATGAATAAGAAAACTCTTCTCCATTTTTTTAATATATACTTGAGGGGAAGTATGAAAATGAGTACTGAAAATATTTATCACCTCCAAGACAAAAGCATCCTTTTTTCCATGTGAAAGGTCTAGCTCTGTAACTTCATCAGAGCTTTCTGATTGAGATCTTAGTAACCTGGAACGTTGTCTTGGCTCTGGAATGGGAGACCCAATGATTTCTTCAGGTAGCTCCTAAAAAGGATATAAAAATTAACAGTTATTCTATGTAGCTTAGAAATAATTTCATTTATAAACAATTTGTTAACAGTTCTGAGAATCAAAGCATTCTAAAATAATTTTACTGAGAAATAAACCTAGATAAACACAAAATTATTTGGATATGTGGCTTAAGAGATCTGAAAATTCAAACAGGTGCCGAAAATATAGTGAAATTAATCTGTATCTCCATTAAAACACAACTTATGTTCTGAATAATTCAGTCAATAAGAATGCATGGATATACACAGTGTGCATTTGCTTGACTCAGAATGCTTTATTTTTAAAAGTATAAAAACTTTACTTACTGGAGGATTAATCTCATAAAGTTCCTTGTTTTTTGCTATTGTATCATTGATTTTCTTTTGCATGTGAGATATATGCTGCTCATATGTGCCATCATTTGGAGTCTTCCCAGCAATCTGAATACCACCAGGTGTTGGCAAAGCTGCTAGATACACACCTGTTGCAGACTTTTAAAAAGTCATTAAGAAAAATGACAATTACATAAGCATTTACTTCTAATATTTTCATATAAAGTTTTCCAAAATCCCTATGCTATAATGGACAGCATTGTGACACGCACATTACAGCATGATTTCTTCACATATTAAATGGATCGCTCTCTGCTGTTCACTTATGAAAAAAGAGACTATTCTTTTAATAAATTCTCTCCTTCAGGTCTTTTTCACGCTGGAGCTCTTAACTTACCTAAGAGTTCCAAACAAAGTATCAAAATCTCTGTCCTAGTCTATTTTGCACAGGCAAGCGATGGCTTCAAGGATTTAAAACTTGGCCAAACCATTTACAGCATCACCGAAGTTGTGACAATCCTATTTCTACTTGCAGAAACAGATCACCAGTTCAGACAAAAGAACATGCAAGCTAGTCAGTGCTACCCAAGCATCCTCTTACACTGATGTAGGAATAAGCCGCATACTTCACTGTTCTAACTCCACATGACAGAATGAGGTTAGAAAATATTGTTAATGAGTATTTCTTCTCTAAGACACCTGCAAGCTCTCATTTATTTCTTCAGTGCCAACAAAGAAGAGGCGACACACCACTCTCTTGTTGGCAACTAACCAAAGGATTTATTGAGAAACTTAATTGACCTTATTTGTCATAGAACTGTAATGCAACTTGGGGAACAGGGATCTCTTTGACAGGACCTTTAAAGAGCACAATCATTTTTCTATAATTTATGCCATTAAACCATACAAAGTTTCTTTTCCTCTCACTCCCCTTCTAACAATCTTGTCCTCTAACTGTTCCAAGATTTTTGAATCTGCTTTTTCTGCTGTTGAAAGACCGTCTGTCCTGATTTGTCAGCAATTTGACACATCATCCATTCCTTTTCTCACTTCATTTATTCTTACAATGACATTTAAATATCTCTAGTTACTCTGAATTTCACAACACCTGTATGTCTTTCTGTCCTGAAAAAATACTGTAAGAAAGCAAAAGAAGCCAAGATTAAAACTGTACTTACTGCCAACCCCATTAGCATATTTTCACCCACAGTGATCTGAATTCTTAGCCCAAACAGAGCATTCATTCCTCTCAGCTTAAGTTTATTCATCAGTTGGGTGTGCACTTCATATTCCATAAATGGCAAGAGATTACTGATAGATGTTGCATTTGCTTCAGCTTGAGCTTTCTTCTTTAGACGGCACAGCCTGAGAAAACGAAACAGCGCACAACATCAGCAGATAAACAGTTTTAATGGACTGTTGAAGACTGAACATGATCATAGAGTATTTATTTTTTTTCCTCATTGTATAACCCAATACAGTTTCTTTTTATTGTATTTTAAAATCCTGTAAAATATTAAATTCCCATCAGAAAGATAAAGGCAAACTGAGACATTAAGTCTCAGTAAGATAGATTTTATTTCCATTTTTAATAGGAAACCGCCTATTTATATTAACAATAAAAATGGGTAACATAAAAAGTAACCTTATAAAACAGAACAATATCTAACCTTCAGCAACGTTCAAAAAATATTCCCTATCAGAGCAGAACACAAAAATTACAAATACTGTATTTTTGTAAATCACTGAATGAAGTCATGTCTCCTTTCTTAAAACATGCTTAAGGACTGCTATCAGACAGAAACAACATAAATCACACGGGGGTTTTGTCATAATAGTCTGATAGCGCCAAATAACTATGCAATGTAGAGAATTATTTTCTACAAATTCCAGATAACCACCTACTACATGTTTGGCTAAACACATTACTGCTCCTATCATATAGCAGCCATTGTTAAAAATTTGCCCCGCTTACTTCTGTCAAAGCAAATACTGAAGACAAACACAATTTCTTTGCTATTGTTAGTTGGCTGGTATTCGTTCAACACCTCCTCAGAAAAAGAGATTATTTCAAGGGAGAGCAGCCCTTTTCAAGTGAGCCTCAGAACTGATGAGGTGTATTCTTCTAGATTGCTGCAACTGTAAAATAAAATGTCACCTCTTTACAAGAACTCCTTGAGACTGCCTTCTCTGAAAGTTCATATTTTCAGCTTTTCTTCTAGTAAGGCCCCAAGTGCAAACACCTATTTCTGTTGCTGCAAACCTCTTAAGCACTTCAGGTACAAACACAGGAAATTACATCTACTGTTAGAACAGTTAATGAAGGCACTTTCGAATAAAGAAAAAAAAAAAAAAGAGTGCCCTCACAGCTCAAACATTAACAAGACTAGAAAGAGCATAGGAAACCCAGCTATGACTATATTAGGTTAGTCATATTCCACTCTTCGGACTTAGTCCCATCAGCTGAAATTCAAACCTCACACCAGTGTGATGACTGCCTACTTCCACCCACAAATTTTCATTCGAAAAGAAGACATGACAACTGTATGGTTCAGACTGATGAACAGGCAACACTTTCTTCTAAGGACCACATTTATTACATGATCAGGAAAACATAGTAATTCACCCAATTGTAAGAAGTTGACCTCAAAATCTTTCTAACTACAGGTTCAGGTCTTTTCTGTTTTTCATTTTATTTAGGGGATGGGAATGTTTGAGGAATCATTCTAGATAAAATGGGACACCTACATGTGCTCCAGAGACAGATCAGGGACCACTGTGTGACACAAAGTCAACTTCCACCGCGGTGCTGAACACGGAGCTTAATAATATGGAAAGGAGGGGCACAGAACCCATCTCTAGAGTAGCTTCAGTAATTCTCCTCTAGCAGCGGTCAGAGAATGTTAATCATAGGATTATAAAAAAACCTCAGGTGAGAAGGGACTTCCGGAGGTCTCTAGTCCAAGCTCCTGTATGGGCAAAGCAGGGTCAACTCTGAGGTTGGACCACAATGCTTAGAGCTTTATCTAGTCAGATCTTGAAATGTCCCCCAAAGATGGAGATCACACAACCTTCTAAGGCAATCTGCTCCTGATTTCCCTTATATCCGCTCTGAATCTCTCTTGCTACCGCTTAGGCCCATTATCTCTCACTCTCCCACTGTGTAGCACTGTGAAGACTCTGGCTACGCATACTCCATAATCTCCTTGTAAGTACTGGCAGGCTCCTGTTACATCCCCCCAAGTCCTTTTCTCCACACTGAAAGCGTCCAGCTTCTCTTCACAGGGCAGGTGCTCCTTACTCCCTTGGTGGCTCTCCACTGAACTTGCTCTAGTTTACTGATGTCTCCCTTACTCTCAGAGAAGGATAAAACCGGACAGGTATTGTATTGGCTGGTCCCACTTGCTGGGTGTAACTGGTAAACTTGAAGAGAATGCAGCGCCTTATCCCTTCCACATCATTAAGATGTTCAACAGGACAGGTCCCACTACAGAGTCTATTATACTTGTCATGGCCATCCAGGTAGGTTACGAATCATAAACCACTCCCCTCTCATCCCAACCATCCAACCAGTTATTTATCCATGTAGTTGGCCACCCACACAGACTGTACATATCTAACCCTTCCTTCTTTCTCGCTGTAAACCGCCTTATCCCCTATGCCAAATTCAAAGACCATAACATAAACTGGACATAGTCAACAATTCCACAGAAGTGTTCAGTTGTGGACATTAGCGCAGAATTAACACGACTGACTTAAACAGTTCATTGAGTTTCCAGTGCAACAGCTGTACCTAACCATGTTGGCAGTCCCAAGCAGCAAGTTAAAGCATGACACAGGCAGATAAAACACAGCAATTCCCATAGGATTAAAAAAAAAAAGAAGAAAAAACAAAACAAAACAAAACATTTACAAAATATCCATCAAAACGGGTAAGCTGCCAGATGCCCATCAACAGACATGACACGTAACACAATGTTTGTAGCCTCTAATATACTGTCGTTAACTCCTAGCAATTCAACATAAAAAGCAAAGGTTTGATGACTGGAGTCTAGCAACTGGAATTCTTTCAAAAATCTCCAAAACTTCACTAAGAAAACATTTTGATACATACCTGGCTTGAATAAGACATCCCTTCCCAATAACTATTGCCTCTATGGGAAGATCAATTGTGGTGAAAAGGACATCGGGAACTTTTTGCTTCCTGCAGTTGTAACAGTAAGTGAGGTGAGCAGGGAATGGCATGTTCAATTCATCATATGGTATATGGCAAAATCCACAACCTGGTGGTGAAGCTTCTTCAATCCTAAAAATACATTATGGAGAACACACTTAAAACATCTGCAACTTATCAACAATGATCAATACACACACATACATTTGAACACCTACAGATACCTACTTAAATCATACACTGCAGCTATACTCTGCTCCATTATACCAATGTGATAAGTACACATTTTATGAATTAGGATAAAATTAGGCTGCACAATACTAGCTAGATTGCTAGAAATAAAACTTGCATTAAAACTCGTTATGCAGGGATCAAGAAAAAGTACATATAAATGACTAATGATTTATATAAACCTAAACCATCACTGAGCTGGCTTTAGGCACTATGATGTCCAAATGTAGTCCATGCTACAACGGTTCTACAGAGAATTTGCTGTACCAAATACAATGAGAAGTCTCTTTTACACGGATTGTGTCCAAAAACCTACACAAACTTAATGAGTAGACCATAAACAACACATCAACCATCCTATTGAAAGCAGCACAATACATATTAACATTGTAAGAAGAATGGTAAGATTATTTCCTAAGATAAAGTATTAGGTAAAACTTGTTATTCACTTTAGAACACTTAGTCCAACTCGCCCAAAAGAAATACCCAGAAATGACCCCTATAGAAATACAAACAAGGAAAGCATAGGCTAACTGCATCACTCCAAATTTATTCTGTTTCACATAGGCAATTCTTCTCAGTTATTTCTGAAGAGATGCTTAAGCAAATCTGACAGATTTGGAACATCAGTTATCATAGACTTTGGCAAATAAATTTGCCAAAAATACATGGGCTTTGTCTGTTTAATTGTTTCACCTTCCTTTGGCATTTCTAATCTATGACAAGACTCTTAGTAGCACCAAAAATCATATTTTGATAAAAACGCTATTTTCTTCATACTATGAACATGACATTTCTTTCTCTCCATCATACAGTGAGTACGGAAAAACAGGTAACTTTGTTCTGGCTACAGTTTTCAAAAAATCTATCTACACAGGAAGACAATGGCCTCCTGCTAAAAAAGTAAAAGAATAATAAATAATACTATGTTGGCAGGGTTATTATGGAAAAAGTAATACAAGTGCTAAGGTGCAACAAATAGTCTTACTTATGACTACAATAATCCCTTGGAATATTTGATGACTACCCCAATAAACACATAATTAGATTAACTAATGCATATTGGTAAATTATTATGTTTTCCCAAAAAAAACTGTTTGTCACTACTCATTCTGCAGATTTTACTTGCAAGAGCAGAAACAAAGGGCAAGTTCATGTTCTTCCTTCATTTTCACAACTTTGTTCATAAACATCAAGGAAAACACATCTTTTGTAAAAATCTGGCATCACCTTCATTTTACAACCAAGCTATTTTACCTCCCGTTCAGCTCTTAAATAGTATATAGAGGGCATATATACGCATATCATAGCCACAGCAGTTTTTGGCTTACGTAATTTATCATACATCTCTCATTTTTTATAGTGTGATATAAAGTTAACGAAGATACCTGAAGAGCGGCAAAGAAAAAAAACTGAGTTATGATCTGTGGTTAGTAGTCAAATGTGTTACCTTATTCAGACTGTTAGAAATAAAAACAGAATATCTAATTTGGTGCAGAGTTCCATTACTCCTGTTGTTGTTGTTGTTAGTGAAAAGCAGTAAAGTGGTTGGTCCCGCATCCTGCACTGTAACACTGTAACCTACCCTAATAGAGAAGAACTATCTTGGCTCTGAGGAAAAAAATCAACCTCTCCCTTCTCTGACCCTATGGAAAAGAAGCCAGGCTGCCAAGACAACCTTTGTTCCAAACAGCCTTCCATGGTGCCATCCTGAAGAAACCTAGGGTTCAGTACAGCTGCTGTGCCAGACGCGGACAAAATACAGACCTCTTCACTATAAGAGAAAAGAATTACAACAAAGTGAATTCCCACTACTTGGTGTTACTTTTATTTAAAACAATTAGATTAAAAAGCTGGTACAAAAGTCTCAATGAATTCAATACAACTATTAATTTTGTGCATTTGTGCAATTTTATCTATTAAATCTCACAAGCAATCCTCTTCTGGTGTTTAACCCATTGCATAAGTAAGAGATGCAGGAGTATTGAACAGAAAGTCTAAAAAGCTTTGCCCCATGTCATAAATAATATGCTATAACGTCACAAAGGCTAACCAGGTTTAAGTGTGGTTTTCAACACAAAGAAATCCAGCCAACCAAGAAAAGCAAAGAAACATTAAAAAACAAGATATAATTGTTTACCAATGTAAAATGGAAGTTGAAAGCCTCATCATCTTATAAACATTCACTTTCAAAATGAAGTTACAATACAACACTGACAAGGGTGCTTCTTAGAGGATAAAAAGCAGCAAAACAGTAAAATTTGGGTATGAACAACTACAATAATGGTAAATACAGCATGTAAATTAACTGACCATATTCATCACTTAGCAGAGTTAAAGCTCTCAGAGTTAAAGATCACAGAGTTTTTAATATTTCTGAAATTATCAAACAAATCTCTAACATTCAGTACTTAAAATACTATACTGGAAAAAATGTGGAGAAAAGCTTTCCCGCATTTTCCAGAATGATACACGTGCCTTTTTTATTTGTTGTTTCTCTTTCCAGAATAATTTTTCTTATATAACATGTCTGGCAGACCAGTACTTACAGGCAGAGCCTTACTCTTCAAGCACAAAATAAAGCTGAGCTGGCAAGTAAGCATGGGAATGCTAATAAACTATTTTATCAATGATCAATTACTAGCACAGCAAATTCCTTAAGAATAATGCAAGTGTGAAATAGCCCAGTAACTGACTGCCGATTTATACTTTGTAAATTCTTTTCCCCATAGTTAAGTCAATATATTTGGTGGTGGGTTTTGGTTTTTTTTTTGTCACCTGTAGTGAAGCAAATAATGGGAAGGAGCAACAGATGTGAAATAATCAATGCTGTGGCTTTCAGACTGATTATTTCTGGTTATCTTACTACTTTACTAACAGATGGTGTGCACTCATGGAAGCACTGTGTAACTCTGTATTTCCTCCTTCAACTTCTAACTGCAAAATAAAATGAAGCTTCTTTTTCCAACTTCCCTCTTTAAAAAAAGTGTTTTTTCTTTGAAGTATTTAAGCAAAATCAACTTGACAGAAAATAAGTTCAGATGTCTGAGTTTGCTTCAGTTACTTTCCTAAAGCAATCCAAAACAGAGTACTTCTCTGTTTGGTATCAATCAGGCACACTAAGCCCCAGGAGGAGCTCTTCATAGATTACTTTCTGGAGCTAAAGAAAGACACAAATTTTCCTGGGCCAGAAAGGGAGAAGGATGAGTAATGAGATGAATCCCAAATACTTCTCCCAATCTCCAAGCCTCTCACGAGGTTTGTTATTAAGCCACCAAAATACACAAAATTGGAATTCCCTTAGTCAAAGGGAATACAGTAAGACACAGGAGTTTTGGCCTTGAATAGAATGCAGGTCTGGGGAATTTAACCTCAGAAAGACTACTGCAGAGCTGCAGTTTACTATGTTAAATACTACTGTAGGACTGAAAGATAAAAATAATGACACACATTTTCCAGAAAGAAATACAGAACTTTTACACCTAAACTATTCTATATCTATGAGGCAGCATATTTTCCTTTAACTTACAATTAATACACTCCTAGTAAAGAATTTAGTGCCTTAAGTTGGAAGTTTACCATTTAAGTACTGGTCTGCCAGTTGTTACCCAGTATTGAAACTAAAATACAAATACTTTTCGGAAATCTTAACTATTTAGGTTGACTAGATTTAGAAAAAAATCATAGATAAAGTAATATTATTATTATTACAAAAGCAAATACATAGGTTTAAATTTATTTCTAAAAATAAAAATTGTAATATTCATTAGAAAAAACTTAAAACCCAATAAAAACCCAAACCAAAACATACTAAAAAATAAAAGCACAGTACTAAAATCTTAGCAAGTTACTTAACAACTCTCTGAAGGAAGTATACTAGACAGTACTAACAACTGTGTTGAAATAGTTAATAATTTTTATTCCACTGAAAATGAAATAAATTTTCTGTGCCATTCTGAAAATCAAATCATCATCGTGATTTACCAAATGCTAGTTGATTCACTGTATCCCACTACAGCATGACAACCCAATGCCTTGGCATGGGATTTTATTTCTTGTCTGATTTCTGCCCACCATGCATCTCGTGTCTCTGGTTCATCTGAAAGACAAAGTATAAATCAGTTCACTATTCTGCACTATGTCAACATAAAGCTTCATGCAATTAACCTGAAAAGTCGAATTTTTTATATTCGAGTGTTTTGTTGTATCTGGACACTTTTTATTTCCTAGCTAGCACGCTTCAAGCAAACACTAACGGGGCTTTTCCATTAACTTTCTTGTTTATCACCCATGTGAACAGGTTCTTACAGATTACTGCATTCTTGTTGTTGTCCATATGACAGATAATGATACCAAACCACTGTGGATACTGTTCCAGTCTCTACCTACTTGAAGACCATACTGTCAATTTCCAACAACATGAGAGCAGCATGTAACCTGCAGCAAAGCATCCCATAAAATCTGTAATATTGAAAAACTAGCAGTAGTAATGAAGCAGTAATGAAGCAATATTTGTAGTAAGAAAGTAATATTTTACTTTGGTATACACTTGACAGTTTGAAATAACCTCAACAATTTTTCCTACTGCAAGCAGTTTTCTTTGTTAACCAGATTTTAAAAAATATTTGTTCAAGACTGTATCACTAGTCAAATACACAGCTCTGTGGTCCTTTCACAACTTCTACCTTTGAGAAGCCACAGGTATTTGAAACTACTTATAAATTAACAGCATTTAGAAGTACAAGATATATGTTGACTGTGTATGTGTCGATGCTTTTTTGCTTCAGTACCCTAGCAACTGCAGCTTTTTCCTCCCCCCAGATGGATTCAAATTACCTTTAGTGTCTTTGAGGTTGTATGTTAAAATGTATCCTACCTGCTTTTCTTGAATACTACATTAAAAACACAAAAAAGAGTGCTACTAGAATAAGTTGATGCAATTCATTTAACTGTTCAGCAATTAGTTTCCCAGAACTAAAGCTTGTCTCACGACATACTCATCTCTCTTTTTACATATCAAGACAAATATTGTTGTTTACAATCAGTTTGTCAACTGTTTCTTCTTTCAAAATGGCTTACCTGTACCAATGACCTTAGTTGAAAACTATGGTAATTTTTGATACATAAAATAAGAGGAAAAACAATAATAAGCAATAGGCACTTGGATGCTATAAAGCGTTCTGTCTAGATAGATTCTTACACAATTTTCCTGAAATCAACTGAACTTTCCACAGATAGAAACTTCTAGCCATTGAGACTTCCTTGCTCAATCGTACTGTAAAATATCAATGCCCAAACTTAAGACTCATTTGGAACCAATTTTGTACTATCAGGAATATTTATAAATATAGTGTATGATAATTACATCATACACTAGATTCTCTGACAACATGACAAACAAAAATGAAAGATGCAGATATACACATATTTTGAAGTTTACTAAAACAAAACTATTGTATAGCAAGATGTATTCATTCATGAATTTACCTCAATTCTTTGCTTAGAACTAGGCTTTCAGCTTTCTAAAATAAACAAATGACCATTTTCTAATTAAAAAATGAGCACAGAAGTATGTATATCCAACTATACCTAAACTTCAGATGCTAATGCTTGTGTAACTCATAGCATTGCATTGACTAATAGCAGCCTTGGAGGTCCAGACTGAAGTTTATCCAACCTTTGCTTTAAGAAATTAACACTGAACAGAGGAAAAAAAAAGAAGCAACCCTACAGTGATAGTTCTTAGGAAGTTTCTTCACAATCAAGACAAAAATTAGCACATTAGGACACAAAACAGACTAAGGATTTTCATAAGCTGTATCAATCATGTTCCATTATGTCTGAGTTCACCTTCAGCGGGTTTCAATGAGGCACAGCGATTTGCCATCTATTAACAGTTTAAGCACTTTCACTGACTGGGAAAATCAAATGCTTGAAATGACACACAGTAATCCTGACTCAGCTGGTGGAGTTACCTGCTAGCAAGGTCTCACACTTTTCAGCTTTCAAGAGCTGAGAATCACGAAGAAATAACCCACAGGGCTGGAGTTCCCAAGCTGAGCTATGAGAACCACTGGCAGTACCCGTACAGGAAAGCGGGAGGCGAAATGTCTTCTCTTTTGCATATGCATCTCTGACCAGAGGCTGTGATTGCTGCCACCAGTTAATGGCAGTAGCGGTAGGTGAAAGGAGCAACTTTGGAAATCCATTTTAAGGCAAAAAGCAACAACATCTGACAAAATACAGAGCTGCATGGGAGATGAGACCACCAGCACGTTCTGTGAACGTTATCAATAACTCTTCATGGTGGAAGGGACAGGGATCTTGGGAGCAATTCCTCCTTCCTCAGCCAATCCTGGACAAAAAGATTGCTTATCAATGAGTGTGTTTCTCTTTATAACAGGAAAGTGTAAGGAGTAGCAAAAATGGTTCACTGACTATCCAGAACAATTCTTCCCAAATTAGACTTGATCACAGACAGCTGGCTATAAATAATGACTGATCAGCCACACAGATTTTTGCACTTCACAGAAAATGCCTGCAAAGGAGAAGTAACCTTTTTCTAGACATAAGCAAAGATTTAAAAAAAGCCAATTTTTCTAAATAATCACTTTTCACACCCTTGGGTACCATTTGGCAAAACCTGCTCCTACTTGTCACCAATGACCTTTCTATGACAAAAAGCACAAGAAAATGTGAAGTCATGACAAAGGAGATGAAAATGAGCAACAGGTGAAGTGACTGGGGATGAACAGGGAAAGTGCTGTAGAATAAAGATTACAAACAAGAAGATGACACTGAAAAGGTATGTAGCCACAGTAAAAACTGAAACAGAATGAAATCTTGAAAGGGAACAGATATGCTTAAGGGAACAGAAAAGGTAGAAATAGTGACGGGTCCCAAACTCTATGCAAACATTTAAATTGCCTCCACAGGAATTTATTGTTTAAATTTGAGTTTAGGAACAAGTTTGTAAGAGAGTTAACACAATTTTCTCACCTAACTTATTTACAAGAACAGCTTATCATAAGGGAAAGCACATATTATTGTAAGGTTACATCACTATGTCTTACTAAAGCAACATTTAACCCTTTACTCTGAAAATCTGCTCAACATCAAAATTAACCATTAACTACAGTAATATAATGGATCATTTTCATTCTTATTAGAGGTAAGAACAATTTTCCAGCCATTGTCTTCAGTGTTAACAGGATCAGGCCCAGTATCTTTCAAAAAATCAAAAAGTATCTTATTGCACAAGTTCAAAAATTTCTATATGAGTCATGCATAAACAAGTGTTTGAAAGAAGACTGGGTCCTCTGCTTATGACACTTAATTGAGTATTTTTTCTTCCAGAAAGAGGCCAAAAATATGAAGCAGTATCTTTATATATAAATACTGTACATTTACAGTTTACATGAACTTACCTTTGCATATTAAAAGACAAAATGATTGTCTACAATTAAAATCAAACACCATGACATTGCAATAATAAATTGATAAAAAACACTGAATGCAGTGCAATGTGTAGCATTCATATTCTTCTGACAAATATTTTCACAAGCAGCCTTTTTTGACACATGAGCCACACAATTTCACACTGGGATGCCATTGTAGCATTTACAAGTTTAGTAAAGCTAAGGATTTACATAAACAATTAGAGGAGTTAGGGAAGCAGGATGGCATGTGTCCAGTACACTCTGTAAGAGTGTCTGTTGTTGGGGTTTTTTTGCTAAGGCAAAAGCTTAAGAACTAAGGGTTTGCAAAGCAGATTCAGCAGACAGTAGCCAGAAACAGTGGGTATTTTGGCGCATGCTTGGATCAGGTGACAGTACAGACTGAAAACTATGGCAGCTCACTGAAATGGTTACAGAAAGTAATGGCCCTGGATTCTAGGTGGAAGCAAAAAGGCAAGCATACATAGCACTCAATCACAAGCTTTTCTAGCAAATCTACTAAGTAGTTTATAGCAAGGTTTATCTACAACTTTAAGCAAAAAAGTTTGCAAAAATTACACCGCTATTATGAGCCCTTTATAGGAAACCAAAGACTGAATACTAAAGCTACTTTTATTCATGTTTCAAAATTGGCAGGATATTTATCACAAAGTGGAAGCAAAACACACTTTTTCTAGAGTTGAGGACTTGAGAAACAATGTCAACAGTACAGTATTCTATAAAAATCGTGCCAACTCAGACCTCCTCCAATTGAAACTTTCCAAACTATTTTATTAAATAGCTTTAGAAGATACGAACAGCGCTGTATTTATTTTGTGCCCTAAATGTTGTTTGAGTCAGAACTTCTATCCACCACCAATTCACCTATCTTTCAAGATATGAGATTGACTTCTATGAGGCTGTGTTGTCAACAGGACAACATCCTGTCCACGTCTTTCATCTGGAGATAATCCTGGACACTATCAATACTTTCTGATTCATAAGAAGCAACACCTTTCCAAAGTTACTTGCTAGAGATTCGCTCGTACAGGACCTTTCAAGATTTAGCCGGACTCTGCATTATGATAGGACCATATAGGTTTTTAAAAATTGAAGAAAAATTAAGAAGAATGGTCTCTTGATTACACAGATCATACTCGGGAGTTACTGTATTAAAGCTGAATCTCTAGACACCTTGAGACAATTACTCTGAAGTAGAAACGGTATGATTCATTTCAACCTATTTTAATATTGTATAATTTCATATTTAATTTATATCTTAATGTTTTGAAATGAGGAGGACAATAATACTATTCTTCACAATCTACAAACAACTCACTGTTCTATTGTTTCAAAAATGGCAATGGAGACACCAATAATATTATTCCAAATTTAATCTTTGCCTAGTGAAAGACTCAGAGTCACTATCACACCTTCCTTATCCCCTTATTCTTCTATCTTCTTTATTAAAACCTATTAGTCAGTTTATACAGAAGAAAGTGTGGGATTTTTTGGTAGGTTTGTTTGGTCGGGTTTTTTTGTGGGTTTCGTTTTTTTTGTTTGTTTGCTTGTGGTTTTTTTAAGAAGCAATTTTCTTAGGTTTATAAGCACCCTTCCCTGGACCTTGAAGTTTAATTTAATCCCGTCTGGTTATCCCCCAAAAAATTGAAGTTTCCTATCATCTTTCTAAAATATTTAATAATTAAATAAATGTACAAAAAGCCAAATCCTCTTAGCTGTAAAGTTTAAACACAAAACTTGGGTAGCAAATAACTAAACCTACAACAGACTAACCCAAAACTTCAAAAGATTTTTCAAAGCCACTTCATCCTTTTCTAAAAATTACTCCTTATATTCATCTTTAAGACTAAAAGATGTGAAAATGATAACTTTGCTTATGACACAGAAACTGAAGAAGGTAGATTATTGGGATTTATCAAATGAAAACTAAGATACACTAAACCAGTACAAAACAGTGCAACCACACAACCAAAGAGAACAGGTACACTTAGTCCTACAAATCTTAAAATACAGACAAAACATCCAGCCTGAAGAACAGTATTGAATCAGTGTTTTTCTGCCAGATGAGGTCAGAGAGCACGTATCTCAGTTCTCAAGCCCAAACTGAATGAGCAAAAAAGCAGGTTTAAGTTTGGATGTTGAAGAAATCCTTCAATTACTAAAGAAACAATTTTAAGAACATTCAGGATTAAAACTGCATCCAGCTTTCATGCATTTACAGGATGAGATTATTTCAGCTGGCTGATTGAACACAAAACCATTCATTTGCTGGGCTACTTTTCTATTGGGTCAGTCAGACCAAATCACTACATAACCACTACATGACTGCAAGAGCACGTGGCAGAAATCATACAAAAAAGCAGCATCGTTGCTTTTAGTCCCAGCTCAGTACTGAGGAGTGTTACCTCTAATCCCAAAATACTCACCAAGAAGGAGAAGCAGCAAAAGTACTCCCCTTAGTAACATTCCCATCAAAACTCCTAAAGTCTTTTCTTATATTCTGAATTACATGGAAAAAAAAAAAAAACAACAAAACTTACATCACTGCTAGCAAGCTAGAGAATACCTTGTTTTTTCTTAAATACTAAAATAGCTTTTCTTAAATACTCCAGAGCTTCTGTGTCTCTGATACAGGTGAATGTATTTGTAATTTAGACAGAAACATATGGAATGATACTTCCATTAAGGAATTTTAAAATGGATCAGAAGATGTTTTCACCTACCTCACCCCTAAAAGGGAATTATAAAAATCCTACTTCAAAGTTTCGCTTTGGGAACCCTTCTTTAACTTCCAGTCAGCTAACTCTCTCAGCCATACATTTCTGAACAACTTTATATTCTCAACATCTCCAACAGCAAGCCTTGAGATGTCTCCCTTCATTTATTCCTTATCTCAAGTAAATATTCCTTGGAACAATTTAAATGCTCAGATACCTAAGATTAGCATCTTGTAAGCCTTATGACTGACATCACTACACACAAGTATTTTATACAGTCCACTGCAACATAACATCTGTGACCCAAACAAATCTCAACAATGCGAGAATCACTTTGACAGACTACAGCATAATTTAACCTTTTCTAAATATTAAAAGTAATCTTTGAGGCAATAGTTTTCCATAAATTGGTTCAACAAAATCTGCTGCAAATATTACCAAGCATTAACTACACAGCCACAGCAGTAATACATCCTATAACTTTTGCTTTTGCTCATAGGTGAAGGTCTGATAGGAACAACACAAGCAGCAAAAAAGTACCATCTTTTAAAAAATAATAATAATAATCCTGCAATAATACCAAAACTGCCATAATAGTTTAATTTATAGCTAACGGAAATCACCATGTGATACAATAAAAAACTGAAGTAAAATCAAAAGATACAGCATTTGAACACAAAAAAAAAAGCTCAGTGTTCATATATGTACATATTAAAAAATAAACTATTAAGATAACACTTAAAAAATAAAGGTTTAAACTTTACTATACTTCTTTAGAGTTATAAAAGTTTCTTTCATTACAGTAGTATCCTATTACAGAAACAAGGGCAAGGTTTGCCACTTTGAAGAGCTGCTAGGTAATAAAGAAACTACTTATTCTATCTTGTATTTCTCTGTTGCTTTCTCATCTTGGCACAATAAACACAACCTATTTTGAAACATAAGAAATCTTCAAAGGACATCTTCAAATCACAGGAACAAAGGGGCTATTACGCAAAGCTGGAGACATGATGCTGGAACAATGCAGGTTGTCTTAAGTCCACATTTTATCTATTTTATAACTAGTGTCACAAAATGAACTGCAAGTACAATTTAAAGCTTTAAACAAGCCACCCTAGCTGGAACCTTAAAACAAGCAGCAATAACACCAATTTATCTAACACAATCCTTGAAAGAAACATATAGAATTTTAAACACAAAAAATATTATCTCTCAGTACACACAGGCAGATGCTTACAGACAAGACTGACGCTTTCTCATTGACTGACACGCAGACTATCTGCTTTGCTGCAAAACTGCAGACATGGGATGGCATTATCCTCAGGATTTTACTTGTTACACTCACAGAACCTCTGCATTCATTATTTCTATGCACTCAAAACCCTTTAGTTTGTTTGCAGACAAACTAGTCAGGCAAAGCCTCTCTAAACTTCTGCATCCAAGGAGCCTTCCTACAGTGCCTTTTGGAGTGAGTTCAGGACCTCAATGAGAGGCTTCAAACCCTAAAAAAATTCAAAGCTTAAAAAAACCCACTGAAAATATTAGTGCAAAAGGTCAAAGACAAACTGCACCATCTAACAGAATCCAAAGTACAAACTGAACCAGAAAAAGAAAAAATAACCGTGTTATTCCCTTATAAAAAACATTGCGTATTGAAGAACTTCAGTCTTAGTACTGAGAAGGAGAAGCTCTTGTGCCTAATTCAGCTCAGAGAATGACCTTACCCATTAAAATTCATCCAGAGTTATTACTATAATCCTGTTACGGCCAGTCAGAATTAGTGTTATCTGCTGTTTTCCTACAACACTGTGTGTAGATGTTTTACAAGGATGCATTTACCTTTAATTCTGTAGTAGTTCGGAAGGTGTCCTTTCAATCATTCTAGTTTTGTTTTAACATTAATATAGATTGAATCAGGCAAGAAGTTTTACGACTATCTTTGCAAAGTGACACATCATAAGGCTGAAAAAACTCTTTGTAATCCATGAAGGAAATTATATCAGGATAACAATTTTAGTCAAGCCCCATATTTTGAAATTAGGAAGAGTTATGTGCAAGAATAACAATTTTCTACAAGACCAAAGTTCTCTCTCTTACGTACTATCAATTCTAAAGCAAATTATAGTGGTGCAATAAGCAACAGCTTTATTGGAGCATTTGTGCAGTGAGAAGACCATGATGGCTTTCACACCAGAAGCCAGATTTCAGGGAGACTTTTAAATCAATATGTACAGATTAAATGGCATTACTTACTATCAGGCAAAGAATTCTAAAACAAAGATTTTAAATCTTTGTTCATTAAGTTCATTAACTTATGAATGTCTAGAACATAGGAATACTATTCTATAATCACTGACAGGGACCACCCTTTGCTCAGTTACACACATCTCTCAGTTACATAAATACTACAGCCCCAAGGAAAATTATTTCATCTGCTTCAAAAAAGAATATTCAAACACTGTTCACATTAACCATAAAAACCATTTAGGAATATTCACTCGTCTGGAAAGGTCAAAGAAAAGTAGAGTAAAAAATTACTGGAAAACATCACACCCCCGACTGTTCAGAAAAGGCTCTGACAACTGGCTTAACCTCCATTATCCCATCAACGCACACTGATGGACAAGAAGTTAACATGGAAACTCTCCAAGAAAAGGCGAGAGGTCAAGCTTAAAATGTTTCTACTAGTTTTCTACTAGTTCTGAAGCCACTCAGAAGCTAACAAAAACACTCTGACATTTTCTACTGTGTTGTTACAAGTATGACACATTTACACCCCAGACAGCAGTATGAAATGTAATTTGCACATTCATTTTATGTTTGCATTTCTGTGAAACAAAAGCATTCAGTTACAGAACAAAAACATCTTCAAGCTTTCCTCTTGCATTTCCTTATATCCAAAGCTAGAGTTCTGGAGAATTTCACCCTCCATCAGCAAGTCTGGACATCACACAAGGAGCTCAGGAGATCCTCAGGAATTTTATTAACAATCTTTTCTCCTTCCATGTTTCTGACTACAGGAGCTGAAGAATCACTGCCGAAGCAGCTCCCTCAATGAGGAGTTTAAAAATGTAAAATGTAGAAGGTGTAGAAATGTAATTATGTGGGAATACTGTATGTTAGTGCATATAGTCACATGCAAAAGCAGTCTATTTGACAAGTTCCTTGCACTCCCTACAGAACCTTTCTTCTCTGTATTTAAACTCAGGGAGAAACTAACAAAGATCCAGCCTTCTTGATCTAGGATTCCTTTCAAGTTTTTGTACTTATATTACAACTTTAACATCTTTTTTCAGAGAAAGCACCAGAGTATTTCTTCCACTGTATCATGTGCCCTCCTTTCTACGAATTTGTCTCTCTACTTTTATTTTGCAGATTCATCTTGATCATCACCCTTTTGTAATTTTACAAACAGTTAAATATTTTTGTCATTGAACTATTTGCAATTCCCAGATGTTTAAGGAGCTTCCTTTCCATTCATCAAATAAAAGTCAGTCTTTACTTCCATGTTTGATTTTCAAGCATCTTCAAATGCCTGACTTTTCACCACCATTAGATGGTCCTGTTCTATCTTACACACTTAATTAAACAAGCCTCCATGCCACTGGCAAAAAAAAAAAAAAAAAACAAATAATTATATATATATATTCTTCTGTCGTACACAGGTTACTAGCAAGCTTAAATGAAGCCTGAACATTTTCAAAAAGGAAAATAATTTTAGCCTACTTACGATTATGATTCCGTTCTTCCTAACATGAACATAATGTAAAGATGTTTTCCTTACGCTGTATAAATCCCTGCTCTCTTTCAGGCCAATTATTAGCCAGCAATGACAGAGTTGGCTATAAAGCTCTAGAATGGGGAGATGAATAGAAATCTTCTCCTTTGGTTTCTCAGTAACTGATCTGCATAGCATATTCATTATTCCAGTCTATAGACAGAGTTAACGTCTGCATTGTAATCTGCAACTCCATTATCACATCATAGGTAATAACCGATCTACTCTCTTCCTCCTTTCTTCTTCATTCAGCAACACAACTAGCACTGCAAAAGAAACATAATTCCACGGATATGAGCATAACCTGCTCAGTCCTTAACTGGTAGGATTAATCAAGACTGTTACAACAGAGCTGCTGACGTGTCAAGGCAACAGAAATGCAGACAGTTCTCAGTGAGGTATTAACTTGAAAATTACTGTTTGGTTTGGACCTCTCCAAAATTTTTGTGTAACAATCACCTCTGGATATAAAACACATGTATCTGTATAGATATATCTATCTATACATAGATATGCCTTTTTTTTCCTGCTATTTCAAAAAAATGAAGACTGTTGTTTTCAATATTCTGTCAAGAAATTAATTCATTACTTCCCCTTAGCTTCCTAGGCTTACATTTCTGGATTACCTCAATGTATGTTTAGTGTCTGTACATAAATCATTTACACCATTATTCTAATAAAATTCTTCCATGGTAACATCCTACTAAACACTGTCTAGAAGAAGCAACAATTAATTCAAACTTTTCAAAGTAGCACACAAGATGAAGTGCAAGCTCAAGCAAAACAAAACAGCACCGCCCAAAAAACCAAACCAAACAACAAAAAATTATTTAAAAAAAAAAAAAAAAAGAATTCACACCTGACATGATCCCAACTGTATAAGTAAGAATCCATTCTCTTACCCTAAATTACTTGCTTCATGGACACTGAGCTGAAAGCTACTACAAAATAATCATCTGAACGTTCAGCTTTCCAGATTGATATTAAATTACTCTTAGCGATACTATTTTATAATAAAACAATGTTTTGCAATTTTAAAGAAAGCCTTTAACAACATTAAAAAAAGACATTTAGTCATTTAATGATTAAATAGATTTAAATTTGAAGCATTAACCTAAATATCCTACAACATTTCTAAGAACTTCACTGAGCTGCCATAATTTCTGTCAGCATATGTAGTACTGAATGACTAGTAAAATACCTGAATTGAAACTATTCCAGTCTAGCAGTTTGTATGATCTTGTGTTACCCATAATTCCGACAAAGGCTGAGTTCAAAACAGCAAATTAGTAGATCAGTTATAGGAGCAGAATAGTGAAAAAATAAAACTACCAACAAGAACACAATTGACAACACCACTCCACAGGAACTGGAAAGACACAGACAGCAGAGTTAATAAGAGGCTGAAATAGAAAGGGAAAAAGGAGCATGCTATAGCAATCTAGCACTAGGCGTGATCAAAGTGTACAGTATATAGCAATTATTCTCAATCCACATTCAAATGTTCTTTCCTCTTCTACATTTTCCTGTTTGTGCATTTGCCAGTTTGGTTCCTTTAATATTTCACAGACTTATTTGACTCAAATGCTTATTACGATCACCACTGTATCAGAAAATTTTTTTCTACTTCTCTACCTTCCCTCCCACACAGACATGTGTCTTCATTCCCCCCTTTTGTTTTCATTGTTTTGCAATATACTGAGCTCTAAGTATCATGCATCTTACATTCACTTGTCAGGAGCAATGCACAAGTCCCATAAAAACACTGCAAAGAGTCACTAAGTTGTGCAAATATGCACCTCTATCTTCTTTTTTAACCTGCTTTCAGTCAGTTGGTAAAAATACAGGAGTGCAAAATGAAAGAAATTAGTTTTTTAAACTTTGGAACAAAAATTCTTTTTTTTTCATTTCGTCTTAACTAAATTTATCACACAGTAAATTTTGCACACAATTGATCTGTATCAGAATTCTGTTGAAAATACAGAAGCCTAAGACAGCTTTGTGACAAAGAAAGGGAGGACTCAAGTATAAAATATACTTTGACATTTCTCTTAATCTTCTCTCCACTGTGTAAATAAATCTTAAAAAACAGGGGGAAAAGAACAATATTGTGTACTTATATGCCTTTAAAAAATCCCTTGAAGTAGGAGGTTTTAATCCAAATTAAGTCTCAGATTTTATTTCATGTTGTCAGTTTACTGAATCTTTAGATCAGCAACAATCCACCCGCTTGCAGAACTACTTGCCTTGGGCCACAAGAAGATGAAGGAAAAGGAAGAAAGATTATTTTCTCTTTAAATTGCTTTTGAAGATGCATTTCCACAAACTTTATTTTATTACTCCTGACTAGTGCATGCAAAACCACTATAGGTTCTATTTTTTACTCTCCTCTGCATTAAGTGTGCTGTTAACTCCAACTTTTTACAGAGCATTCCTCAGCTTGTCTCAGTGAATATAACAACAAAATCTACAGAGTAAAAAGTCACTTAATTCTGATGTCAGAACTAGGACATGCAAAATACACGTTCCAGCACTGGGGTTCCCAGACAAATATTAAAAATCTTAAAGTACCGTTCAGCATATGTTTTTAAGAACGGAAACAAAGCTGTAAAGGTTTTATTGAAAGAAGTTAAGAACCATGTATTGAGCTAAACTGTAGTCATTAGTCCATTAGGATATCGAGGAGCTGAAAATTAGAAAACATTCATAGTTAAGATCAAGTATTTAATCTTATTTTTATTTGAATGGAAAACTTGCATCAAGTTTTAATATTAAAAAGTGATAAAGAAATAATTAAAACCTCAATAATTCTAAGACAGTTTTTAGTGACAAGTTACTGGATTCAAATTACTTTATTACTTCATTAATTTGCTGAAATAATTTTCACTAAAAATACACCCTCTGAATAACTATTATTTTTCAAGCTTAACAATTGCCTGAAAAACATTGCTTTTAATATACATTGTTAGAATAGATTTGTATCTATTCAAATACCGGTATGTTACGAAGTTATAAAGATTAGAAGTACATGATCATTATGACTGGACTCAGGCAATAAAATTGTTCTTGTGTTAACATACCAGGATTGTGAATGCGATCCAGGAGCTTCACAGACCGTGCACTGACAACACCACCAACGTGGACAAGAAAGCCTGGTGGAAAGGTCGTCAAGGTAAAAAATGGAAATTCCTGTTATGATTAAAAACAAACATCAAATGACTGCTTACCAACCACTGCCTATTGCCAATAAATATGCAGTGAATCAATAATTTCCCTGAAATACAAGCAAAGCAAAGCAGTTACATGAGGCCAAACGTGTCCTTCAGGCTTACTAAGCACTATGTAACCATACATCTTCATATACCCATAGTGTAACAAAAGAAGAGGTATTATACAATATATGAATGCTTTTCCCCCATAGAGTTATATCTCGGCACAGTATCAATAAATAATCAAAACTTTACACATTTCTGTTATCAAAGCCTCTATTGGTCCACTTTTAGGACAGCAGCTAAACAACCTAATTCTGCTTTCATCAGGTGACAGAAACAAAAGGAACACCATTCTCCATTTTTTAGGTCTTGTCACAACTGACTGCAGTTTGACCGTGAAGCACAGGGTAAAACAAACTGTAGTCTTGCAAGAATGATGTATGTCTTATTACAGGAAAACATACCTAAAAAATATTAACAGATTGTTCTGCTAGAGGTGTAAGCTCTAAATGTAACAAGTAAATATCCACCTTCTACAAGAAAGTACAAGTCTTTGAAATACAACTCTAAATTCTTAAATTACAGAAACTCACTTCCAATTCATTTGCATGAATTAGTTTTTACCAATTCATAATTAAAATGAAGAATTTGTAAGTTTCAGCAACTACTCAAAAACACGGTTCATACAAGAGGCAAAGTAAGTGATAACTGTGATTTTTCATGACACCCATGATGAAATAAAACAGTCATATTCAAAGGAGACTGGAAGATTTCATTTTCTACAGAGACGTTCTATGAAACGTCTAATATACAGGTGATAGCACACTTATGGGGGAAAGGCAATAGATTTATGTTCAGCAACTCTAAATGCATAGAGGCAATAAAAGAAAAATAAAATCATGCAATCACGGTTTGTATAGTCATGATGATTAGTTAAATGATAAAAATAAACACCATAATTTTATGAGAGAAAGTACAGCATAGATTCCTTTCTCACATACTTGAAGCATTTGCAACACTACAGTTGAACTGAGCTTCTACCTAAACAGTGCACATGCTGCAGATTAAATGAGGACCGTGGTTCTTCCAGCAATACATGGCACGAAAGGTCCTCTTAGTCTTAAAAATCAACAGGTCACAATTCTTAGCACCTTTCTTATTAGCACTCTTACAACTTTAAAAGGTCCTACAACCTTCAAGTTTTCTGGATTTTCACTTGGCCTAGACTCTTCAAAAGAGTCACCATAGTATCAATAACCAGAAAAAATAAAAACCAAAACCAACCCCCAAACCCACAAAAACCTACAGTCATGCCTTATAATGCAATTAAAAAGCAGGATGATTTCACCATAGGACTCTGCAAACCAGCTTGACTAATCTTTCCTCAGGAGCACCGCTGGATCACTAGAGAGGGCTACAGGAAAGATTCCCCTAGAAGGTTCTAACAGATCACAAAGTGCTTTGCAGGTTATCAGAACAGTCAGAAAGCTCTGACTACAACAGTCTCCTGTGCTGTAGTACTCCTTTTCTGTACATTTTTCATGCTGAAAAATGGAAAAAACTGGTAGTACATCAACTCTTTGTTATAACCCTCCTTGACTGTGGGGCTCTACAATATCAACTGTTCAGTGAGGCACAAGTATAATGATAGTACTTGTCCCTGTATAATTCCATGACGCTCATTCTGCATAACTTATATTTATATATATAACTACATTCAAGGGACAGAGCATGTGTTATGTTATCTGACATTAATGATATTAAAAATAATTAGCTTTTCCAGAACTATAGAAATCAATAAAAAAAAGTCTACTGCATATGCTACCTGTATGAAATTCCACTAAGCCTATACTACATTTATCTTTTATACATACATACATATACACTCACACTTAAACTGTGCTAAACCAGTGTGTAGTGAACAAAGTGAACGATACTCTATGCTCTAAAGCATAAGCAAATCTGATGCTTTTTAATCTATACGGAGATTCAGAAATTAATTTTTATGTTTTCTTCATTTTCATAAGTCATTTTAATACGTTCAGACTTGCAGTTTGTCTGATTCCCTACACTACAAACCAGCAGTAAAACTTTAAAGTAATAACATGGTTTTATTTCAATCAATATATTGACACTTGCAAGTCTATATTATGATAGGTGCTAAAATTAGGCTATGTCCTATCAATTAATTTCAGCCACAGACCAATCTGGGTAACTGACTCACTGAACCATTCTAACATATTCTTATTCCATTAAGAATGTCTCATTCATTCTGATGAAGACGGAATTCAACCACTTCATATGATGGGCGCTTTTTCGCGCCCCCCCCCCCCTTTTTTTCTTTTTTAAGCTCATGTAGATGTTGGGGGGCTTTATTATTACATTACTCAAATACAAGTTCAACCCTCAATTACATGTAGTAATCTGTAACACTAAAAAATTCTAAAGTTATACTTCTTGCAGAGAAAACAGAGATTCCATAAGAACCAGATGCAGCGTTTCCGTATTACAAATCTCCTCTATTACTGCAATTTGCAAAGGACTACCTTTACATCAAGGTGATGTAAGAACAGAGTATTCCTCTGTGTGAGAGGACATGATGATCTTAAAGTTCCCAAGCTACAACTGAAGATGATGGATCACAGAATCATGGAATCGTCAGAGTTGGAAGGAACCTCTAGAGATCCTCCAGTCCAACTCCCCTGCCAAAGCAGGGTTGCCCAGAGCACATCACTCAGGAGCATCCAGGCGGGGCTTGAAGATCTCCAGAGAAGGGGACTCCACACCCTCCCTGGGCAGCCTCTTCCAGGGCTCTGCCACCCTCGCCCCAAAGAAGTTCTTCCTCAGATTGGAGTGGAGCTTCCCATGCTCCAGCTTGTGCCCGTTGCCCCTCGTCCTGTCACCGGGAAGCACTGAAAAGAGTCCAGCTCCATCCTCCTTCAACCTACCCTTTAGATACTTGTCAGCATTAATAAGGTCTCCCCTCAGCCTTCTCTTCTCCAGGCTCAAGAGTCCCGGCTCTCTCAGCCTTTCCTCATCAGGGAGATGCTCCAATCCCTCCATCATCTCTGTTGCCCTACGCTGGACTCTCTCTAGCAGTTCCCTGTCTCTCTTGAACTGGGGAGCCCAGAACTGGACGCAGGATTCCAGTTGTGGCCTCCCCAGTGCAGAGCAGAGGGGGAGAATGACCTCCCTCCACCTACTGGCCACACTCTTCCCTATGCAGCCCAGGATTCCGTTGGCCTTCTTGGCCACAAGGACACATTGCTGGCTCATGGATAGTTTACTATCCACCAGGACCCCCAGATCCTTCTCCTCAGTAGTGCTTTCCAGAAGATCCACCTCTAACCTATATTGGTGCCTAGGGTTCTTCCTCCCCAAGATGGTCAATCATTTTACCAATACAGATTCACTACACCATTTCGCAGTCACTGACTGCACGGGCGATGAAAGAACTGTCACTGGTTTAATCCTTGCAACTACCTATTAGATTTTGTAGTTGGCATTTGGGGAAAGTTTGATAAAGTTACAATAAAATCCTTAAAAATATTTGTTTAATACAACGTTTAAAAACGTTTCTGTATACACATACATGTATTGCTAGTATTCTTCTAACTACATTTCATCCAAAGACACACAAAATAATGAAAAAGAACATGGAACAAGGCTACACACACATCATTTGGTGTTAGTGCCAGCTGAAGCAGTTCTCAGATTCCCTTCCAGCCATTCACTCATTCCCATCATTGTTCCAACCCCTCACTTGATGCTCAGGTAGGTTTAGAGCTTTTTGGATTGAATCAGAGGAGGGAACCACTCCACATTAAAATACTGTTTATTTCCTGGTTGAATTATTTTTATTCTAAGCACAGTTACTGCACCATATCATAAGGTGGCCAAACAATCTTACAAATTTTCTTCAACTGAACTGAGGGGATGGGCTAGATAGCAACAAGAAGTTGCTGGAAAAAAAAGTTGCTTAAGCCAGCTTTTCAGCCAAAAGAATCAGACAGAGAACTGCACTCTAACACAGCAGTTATCTAGCAGTGCTCTTCAGAGATGAAGATCAACAGATCTCCATTTTGAAGAGGCAGCAGTAAAGATCTCTCAAGCACTCGCAGAATGCAAACGCGGAGGAATAAAACAGCATTTGTCCAACTTGAGGTTAACAAAATACCATCGAGAGCAGCATTTGGTCATTTCTACAAAGACACAGGCTAATTTTTGATGAGTAAAGTAAGCTCAAGTTTTCCAAATGGAAATATAGCATACACATTTATAGATAAAAATATACACAAAGAAAGCTGTGCTATAGTTACACTTTCTATCAACAGGCATGCTGTGAATTGCTAAAAATATATTAATGCACAACATAACATGTGAGTTTTCCACAGCTGGTGTATTTCCCAGAAGAAATCGAGTAAAACTACCCTTCCAACAAAATCTGTTCTGGTTTGCAATTAGGGTTATTTAAGTAACATACTAAACATACATTTGATTAAAAAAAAAAACAAAAACTGTGGAGACATCCAGCTAAATGAACTGGTTTTAATATGCCTTAGCATTCCTATATACCCAAGTAAACTGAGCTAAGACTCAAAAGAACTTCCTATATAAATCTGGAAATATATACATATTGAATTTGTTTCCCCAATTAAGCACTACTCCAAATAATCCAGAGAAGTAATTAGAGCTCACTATTTACATGTGCAAAATTAAAACAGACAAAATAACTAAAATTAACAACATTACGAACTACGCAACCTTAAAGTAAGCGTAAGAGGTAAACACAGCAAAAATACATCCAATAGGATATTTTCAGAAAGACAGTATGAACATTTTTTTTTTAAATAAATTAACACATGCTTTGCTACATCTTCATCAAAAACAGACTCAACATGTTTTACAGGAATTTTTTTCCACTAGACAATGCACAGGCCTTATCAAAACAATGTGCAAATAATTAAAGCTCTAAAAATACATTCAGTGTACATTCTTAATTTACATTTTTAATTGTTTTTAGAAGCTTCCTAATGAAATAACAAATCAGCCATGAAATGTCTGAAACACTAACAAAAACAAAGGCAAACAGAGAAAAGGCTCTTTTTAAAGCATTTTTTTCAAACTGAAACAATAAAAGCAAAAAGCCATGGATTTGTATTTAAAAAGAAATTAAAATTTTAACTAATATATATCAACATGCAAAATAATAACTAATGAAAAATATGCCAATCTGATAAATGCTTTTAAAAATAACAGAACAAATATAAAAAAAATCCTGCATAAACAAGACTACAAAGAAATCTGCAAAATCTTACAAAAAAGAAAACCAAAATATTTCAAATAATTGTTTAGAAATCCTCAGTACAAGAAAAAAGAGCTACAAAGAGAGTCACACGATGTTTTGTAACGTACCCGCCTTCTACAGAACCTATGAGGCGATCCTCCCTTAGCAACAGATAACACAAAAAATGAGAAGAGAATCATCCACTTACTTAAAATAGGAGCTATTCACTTCTATTTCACAGATGTAGCTGATTTTGTTTTCAACAAACTTATATGGTTCTATATAAGTAGTTCAGGTAAACAGAGAAAGAGTAATTAAACTAGTATTTATTTCCAAATAGGAAAACATTCCCATTTCTTCCTTCAAGACACCTCGCTGATGCCATTTTGACAAAAGCAGTCTATGAACTACAAAAAAAAGCAGCAAGGACTAATTCCAAAATTTAAACTAATTAAACATACTATTTTTATTCTACAATCTATCCAGTGTAACAACAAACATAGCATTTTCAGTCCTACAGAGCTTCTCCAAAAAGCTGTAAATCTGTAACGCCCCTTTACGGTTTGGGAAGTGGGTTAAGTTTGTTTAATTCACCATTTTCTAAAGGCTCCATGCACACCATTTCATGCAGTAGAACTAAGGCTACGGTATGCATCAATTCTATTTTTCAAAACTGAAAGTTTTGCAATCATAACTGGGATTTTCACCTTGTTTACAGCTATTCCAATGTTTCTGAATTTGGCTTCTGTAAAAACTTTAAATATACAATGGTAAAGTATTAAACTTACACAGAGATTTACAGAGACTAAATAGCAGCAATTTTTGCTTAAACAGTTTCTTGTAACACCAACTGTAATCCCTTGAGTGCTGTGCTCCACTTGAGCATTTGCTCCACTTTTGTTAATGCCTTAGTAATACATTCAAATTTAAATAATCTGTGTATAAAAGTGCTATTAAACATTCAATATTTGCAATAAGTTTCCAGACCTAAAAATTACACATATTTTTAAACAGAAAGTAACAGGAAACATTTAACTTACTACAAGCTAAATTCACTTTAGTAGATCAGAAATATCCGTATAAAATGCCTTACCCTTTGTTCCAGAGCTGACTGAGTCTGTTGTCGTAGAAGAGTTTTAAATGGCCCCCCTTCTTTTCCAGCGCTCCCACTGCCCATTCCTGAAGAGTATCAGTACAAATAACATTCGAAGAAACATATATTATAATTTGTAATCAAGCTTTAATTTAAAAACATGTAAGATAGTCATTGAAAACAGTCAAATTATCCCCATAATTTTAATTTTCAGAAAAAAATACTGAGTATCACAGTTTAATTTGGGGTGGGGGTGTTTTGGGGTTTGGTTTTCACACAATTAGTAGTGGTTTTTAGCATTTTGACACAATGCCCCTAATCTAGGATCTTTTTCTTTGTTTTAACCTGAATTAAAAAAACCTTCAAAATACAAAGACTTAAAGATCTGGGCTTGCAATTCTTTCCTATAACTTTTTTTTTTTCTTGCTGCTATTGGGAGTTTTGCCTAAGATTTCAATAGAGATCTGCCTTCTCTGCTTTTCGCAGAAAGTTTTTATATAACCAGATGTTCAGCCCTTATCAAAAAGGGCTGCAAGGTCACCATTAATTCCACACTATTGAATAATGCCTCTCTGCCAGAGTAGTCTATAGTCAAGTTGTTCTCTTTCATTATAATTAAAAAAAAAGTTAAAAAAATCTGGCTGAAAGTTTCAGAATAACTAAATCACCCTTCCTAACCGCTGGGAGGAGACTGTGCACGTTATTACAGTAATAGCTATACAATGATTGAGACCAGAAAGAAAATTGTAAAGGCAAAGCACATTCTTTGATTTGCAATATAAGCTCCGAAAAATATTAGCAATTCTTTTTATTTTCTTTAATATCTATGCTATGAAATATTAACTCATCTGATTAATTCAAATAAGCTAAGGACTACAGCTCAGCATTTAAAACTGCCACACTTGTTTGATTATTCTATTTGCACACACATAACCTGCAGATTCTCTTTAAGTGAAAATAAGAAATAAACTCCAATTATGCATAATATGGGTCATTTTGTCTTTCATTCTTTCAAATATTTTACTCCCGCCCTTACCCTCCAATACGGGAACTTTTAAGAAGAGATAGTAAGTTTATCAGGTGCACAGATACCTTTGCTATTGAATTATCTGTTATCAAGGACCGGTACTCTTAACTGAGTGTGTTGAGATGCAGGTTATATGTATGACAGTAAGCTATTTGCTCTATGGTTAGAAATCACAGAAGTAAAAAATAAACACATACCAAGCTTGTGTTTTTCCTAAAGTAAACACAATGCTAGTGAATCAGATTTTCTTGGCAATATTTCATGCCTAAAAAACATACTATCATTGGTACTTCTTGTATTGAAAACCATCAGTGCTAACTTGACAAAGCAAAAATAAACACGTAAGTTGTACAGGAAAGCACAGGAAAAAGAACCAAGAAAAAAGTGTCAGGAGCAGGATGAAATACAAACAGCACAGTGCAAACAGTTATGAACGAAGCAAGTATTTTCTTTTACAGAATTTATAACTATTTTAAGATAACAAGCCCTTACTAGTTTCCTTTTTCTTCTGATCAAGCATCTAATAAACATGAATGAGATTGTACATATACATCAAAGTGCAGTTATTTGTTTTAACCAAAAACTGGGAGATCCAGCACTAATACTGGACTTACTAATGTGTGTTAATTGATTCCTAACATTTTAAAAAATTACTAGGCTATCATTACCATATAATTATATATATAAATACTATAATTTTTATCAAATATTTTTAGCTGTTCTTGGATAAGGAAACAAAAGTATTAGTATCTGTATAGTCCCATTAAACAAGATTAAATTGCTTTTACTGTTTGGCATTGATTCTAAACATCATTGTCAGGGACTATACAATATTAAATACAGACAAACAGCATAAATACTGGACATGAAACAAACTCAAAAAATACAAACTACTCAAAACAGTTTCTACAGAAAAAAAAGCAGTAATATCAACTATTTAAATATATGAAAATAATGCATGTCAGTAAAATGGAAAAGGAGGCAGAAAAAATAAAAAGTTTGCACAGGTTTTGTTTAAAATATTAATTTAAAGAGCAGAGTTGCTAGCCATCTGATAGCCATTGTTTCAATAAATTATGAATGAATTAATGAGCAAGTGCTTGTTCCATGCAAAACATAGGAACAACAAAGTGAAGGGTATGAAGGGAATTAAAACAAACAAAAAAAAAGCCACAGTAAATTATTTTAGTCCAATTACCAAAGGAAATTTTGCGAGGGCAAAGGAGAAAGTTCTGTAGCATAAACTACATATATTTCATATCCTTTAAGGAGTTCTGAAGCTGTTTCAAGCTTCTGGGCAGAGGTGAGAGATGGTATGAATAGTCATGTAGCCAGCAGTTTTCAGAGGCTATTGAACAAAAACATAGGGTTATAGAAGGCTGTGTGTTAAATGCCCCCATATCAACCAACAACAACATTTTCTTAAAAGTTTGTTTAAAAGGCCATAATAGATTGATCCTACCAGAAGCAGCCAGAAGCAGCTCTTCAGTGAAAGAAACACTTTTCCTCAGAACAACTGGGCTGACATGGCTAGAGTGTAGAGGGTTAAGGCTAGACCCCAAGAGGAGGAGACGGGACTTTTTAAGATGTGGGGAATCACAAGAGAGTGTAGGGGAGCTGGGAAACAGGAAAATCCTAGGTCCCTGTGGGGAAGGTGCTGTGGAGGAAAGTAATAGAGACAAAGAGATGTAGATTCAGAAGATGACTAAAGAAACAGACGGAAGAAATCAAAATGAAGCATTTTCTTCTCCAAATGAACCAGCACGTACTGCTAAATTATTTCTCAACGTACAAAGAAATGGAATGACAATACAGCTCCACAATGTCAATGAGATGCATGTTCCCAAAAATCATGACTTGATTAACTTTATTTTTAAATTATTTTTTTTAAAAGCCATGGTAAGCTAACATTTATTTTAAATTTTATACAAAATTTGATAACAAATACTATGAAGTAAATGTTAAATAACACAGTCTTCTCACACAGTTAATCTGATTGTTTTCATTATTTAAGTATAAAAAGTTATTTTCCAGAGAAGTCATGGATTTGTTTTATGATTTTTAGAGTCATAAATCTTGTAGAATTCTAAGTACCCACAAAAGAGTTTCCACCTTCTCAATTTCCTCCAAACATATACTATGTCACATAAAAATGTATTACCTGATTAAAATGTTGTGGTTTTTGTTGGCCTGATATTCTGATATTTTGCAGTGGCATAAAAGATATCTCTATTCACAGAAGAAGGCTAACTTCAAACCAAAACAAGCTTTCTCGTCACAGAATAATTTCCCCTCATATTTAGATCAGATAGAGACCAGAATGGGCAACACAATCACACTTGTATTTTATAAAAGATATTAAGGTAATATTCTCCTGATTTGGAGCTACTGAAAACTGAAACTTGGATCTGCTTAAGCATCTGATCTCCTCTATTTAGTTATTCATATTGTGAAATTGTGGTATCTGCACTCTTTTTCCGGGTTAGTCTCCATCTTGAACACATGAACACACTAGCGACTTGACTGCAAAGTAGAGAGGAATATAATGTACTCCAGAAACATCAGAAAATGCTCCATTTTTCACATCAGCAAATCTGAGTAATGACTATCTCAAGTCTGACAATGTGTCACAAGATGTTCGCGTATTTTTTATTATTCCTTTTTAAACACTAACATTGCCAATTTTCACACTGAAATATTCCAACATAATAACAGTCTTAGGAAATGAAAACAGAGGTCTAAATATACACAGGGAATTGTTAAAAACAACATACTAAATGTAGTATGTTATGGAAGCATCTTCTGCACATCATCAAATTTTTGGTAAAAGGTAAAACAAACAACTCAAGAGATACTGTCCTTTTAAGCTATTAAAGATTCAAAATCTAGTCTGCAACACCAAGATAGATAACTTTTAAATGCAACCAGCAAATCCTCTTAAGACAAGTTCCAGTAGCACAATTGAAAGCTGCTAAGAAGACAGTGGTAGTAAGCAAAAGTATGCCCACTGTAGCTTTAATACTAAAACGTTAGCTAAAAAAATATTTATATAATTGAAAAATGCCTAAAAATAAGAGGTACCAATTACACAATCTGTTTCAGTTCTGACTGAACTGACTGAAGATGAGAGGGCCCATCCACCTACATAACATTGCCAGGAATGATATAAGGTTGCTGCTTTAAAAACTTGCCAAATTCACAGTGAGTTGCCACAAATTCAGAACATTTATCTATAAAGATGACCATCTACATTTTAATATTTTTACACAACATGATTCTTACCACAGAAAATCTGATCAACAGATCAGGTTTTCAAATAGTCAGTAACCCACACATAAATTTGTGGTTCTCCTACATATTAAGCATCCAGTTATATTTGTAGGTCCTTTAAACAAGTGACCACCATAGGTTATCCACAAAACAGTCATCATTTACACAAAAGGACCAAAACCAAAACAAACCAAAAAAAAAAAAAAAAAAGACTGTGCTTTTGTTTGTTTTTCTGTCTAAAACCAGGACAGAAAAGATAGTGCTAAGAAAGACAACTTACTACTTGGGAACACTTTTAAGCAGATATCTAGGGAATAAACTGGGTAAAATAATTAATATAACTGTATTTGAATGCAACACTTATCTGCTTGGAAAAATTTTTCCATGGGGTGCTCTCAAGTAAAGCTGAGTCAACTACTTTAACATGCTTAAAAGTTGTCCAGATTAGATGGAGACAAGAATGTTCTGAGCTCCAAATACCACAATTTAAAACACCATTGAAAAAGCAACCAAACTTTTATAAACAATTCTGCAAAATATTTTGCCGTCTAGTAGCAAAACTCAGGGCATTGATCAAATAACGGAGAATAAACAAAAAATAATTCTTTGAGTTGTGCTGACATGTATTACTGACATGATTCTAACCACAGACTGAAAAATAGGGAAGGAGGAATCAACATGTTGAAGGAATTATGATAGACCAATGGAGAAAGAAAAATGCTTTTTGAAGATGGCTGGAGTAGAATTTAAGTTACTTTCAAAATGTACATAAAGCCATTTCCATATATCAAAGAGAATAAAAAGACAGCAGCTGATACATTTCTAGTATCACATTTGCAAAAAGGAGTTAAAAATCACAGAGAAATGTATACAATGTAATTATAGCACAGGGCATTAGGCTTAAAGATTAAATTAGTTTAGTAACAGTCCTTAACATTTTGTGGTGAGAAATGTACTCCCATGACTTGTAATATGAAATGGAGGAAATAAGAAAAAGTCAATTACTTAGGACTCCCTTAATGCTCTGAAATGTTTTATTTTGACTTGAATACAGTTGCATTAGAAATGTCATTTTAATGTTATCCAGAATTGTGGAAATAAAGGCAGGATTTAAATTTTCACCCTTCCAAGCTTGAGGTGTGCTATCTGAAGTCTCCAATTTCCACATCATTTTGGTAACTTAAATGCCAAAAAGCAAAAAGGGGTTGAATGAAAATAAAAAAAGAGAAACACAAATTAAACAAAAAGTGGGTGGAAGCGCCTTACCAGTTTTGGGTGTCAAACTCAAATCTGTGTCAGAAGAAGAGGACTGTCGACTGTAGGACTTGGAAGGTGAAAAGGAATAGGTTTGGTTTTTCAGAGGGGTGGAGGGTCCTGATGAATGAGTATTGGGATTGGGATCTTCATTGAAGGGAATCCTGCCAGAAGAAGGTGGAAACATATTCAGTAATCCTGTGCCAAAGGACCTGGCTGACAGCAGCATGATCCAAACACCAGGATGGGACTGGGGCAGGGCCATCAGCTATTCCTTAGGTGCGAGACTGGGGATGAGGCCAGAGGCAAAGAAATGCTGTTTTACCCACTCAGCATTCTACAGATAGATGCTGATAGTCTACAATGAAACAATTAAGCCAAATGAGAGGCATGAGATGTGACAAAAAAAATTATATATGCAAAAGAAAAAATTGAAAACCGTTTATGGTTTAAAAAACCGGTCAAATACACAATGCTTTGAGTTAGTTTAATAAAGAAAAAATGATTTCAAATTATATTTGTGTTTATACATATTCATACACTTATGTATATACACACATATGCATTTTAAGGAAAAAAAAAATATGTTTCCTTATCCTATAGCATCAGGAACATGCCACAGCTAAAAACAGAGCAAAGAGGAGAATCTTTATGGGAACAACTATATTGACAAACAGTTCACTTATGCACAGATTGACTTACCTGCTCTCTAAAACCATCTCTTCCACAAATGGCACATACTCTTCCTATAACCATTTTAAAACCTAAATATCATATCAGAATGACACTTGAAAGCAATTACGAACTCCAATCAAAATGTGAATTCCTCCAATGAATGTGAAATAGTGAACGCTCCCCAGACACATCAAATTGCTTTTACTTAATTTCTTAGGAAGTAAGCATGTTAAAAAGAAATGAAGAGTGTGGCTTTGTGGAAGAGACTCCGATGCATTTTTAAGAAATTATTGCCTTTGTTTCAGCAGCTGCACACAGAGTAGTTCTTCATTGACAACAGAAGGTGTCTCCATGAGAAAATGAGGGAGAAAAGATGGGTGGTACCTGCCTACACTGCCTGCCTGCCTGCACTTTGCGACCACTGTGCCTGTGGCCTGTCTCTCCCCAGCTCTTGAGTCTGAGCAGTCTCGTACCAGTGTAGATGAGAGTGGGAACAGACACAGAGAAGTTCTGAGTAAGTCGTGAGCCAGTAGCAGTGTGAATTGGGCTGTTGTGAGTCGAGCGGCATCCATGGCTTGGCGGATGAACCAGCGGAGACCTGAGAGAATTTGCAGCCAAGGTGGAAGAAAAGAAAACAATACATACAAACAGGTTGCAAAGTTATGTTATAAATGATTTCAGGGAAGTTTAGCTAGAGGAGATCTCTTACTTTAAGCAGACTCTAAGAATTTAAATTCCTAGCATGCAAGAGTCCAGATGAAATAAAAAGATAGAAAGGAACCGCTTAAGCACTAGCTTGTGAATACGTAATTAATTCTTTGGCAACAAGGCATCAAGTTAGTGAAGCCAAGGTTAAGAAGTATTAGTTGATTTAATAGCTTTGTCCCTCAGTCCAAAAAATGGGAATGTTTCTCAATGATTCTGACAATAGCCACCACCAAGCTGAAAATGGATTGTTTAGGGGGTGGAGTTTCCACATTTTGCTCCGGAGTGAAAGCTACCAATTTATTTATGAATGCTTTTTAAGTTGGTAGTTACCAAGTCTTTTTTTTTTATCACCACTGTTATTTTATGCTACATTGTATCCAGAAGCTCTTTTGATGGCAAATTTTTAAAATTAAGACAAGTTAAACAAGCTATGATTTGAAACAGAAACCAGTACCTTTGACAAGTCAGAGCAAACTGATGCCTGCACAACAAAAATGCCTAATTACTACACTAATGACAGAACAGTTCAAGTTAATGAAAATGACCAATTCAATTAATATCTCTGGAAACATAGCATAAGTAGTATACTTTTGGTGCTGTTTTTTCCTTCCAGAAATTGGATCGCTCTATCAAATACAAAATAATTAATCCAAGCAACAAAGTAGTAACAATCTGAAGAAGACTGCAAGTATTTTTCCCGTCATTTGTATGCACTAAAAAAATTGCATTCAAACTGTGTTTAGTGCTGCAATAGATATAACAGAGATCAAGAAATTCTACCCCTCGTCATAAAGAGTTTTCTTTGCAAGTACACTGTTTAACTGTTTTGCAATAGCCCTACTTGTTTTGCAACAGTAAAAAGAAAGCACACACAAAAAAAAAGACGAGACTACTTCAGGATCATTCTCTAAATCATTGACAGAACTTGTCTGAATCCAAATTTATCTTTTCTTTTATGTTCAGCATAAATGCTCAAACCTGATTATACTGAACTTGGAAAATCCTGAACAGAAGGTATATCATAAGAAGCCCTCACAAAAATGTTTATTGTACAAACATAAGAGTCAAGGCAGAACTAACTATTAGTTAGGAAATTGGTGGTTCACAACACAAGGATACATAATACCATTGCTATATAAATTCAAAAAAGTCGTATCAAGTAAGGAACACCACTCCAGCTTCTAAAGAAATAACATAAGTAATCCAACCTAAAACATTGCAAAATTGTGGAATATAAACTGAATTGCAGACAAATAAAACTACAAGAGAAAAACAAATTCAGGGGTGAAAAGAAATCACACCGGTTATGTAAAACTGAATGAGTATGAGAAGAAGAGAGATGAAACTTGTTTACCTACAAACTATTAATTCATACTTACTCCTTCATTTCTTTGGATGGGGAGTTACATGCAGGTAAAAATGATGATGTGTTACTTAATTTATCCAACGTGCAGGCTGTTCCTATGGCTCGCACTACTAGTCCAGACTCTCCCTCCAAATCAAAGCACTGCAAATAACCAACAACGGCATTTCCTCTCATTTCAAGCACCTTCAAGCCAATCTTCCTTTGCAATTCACCTACAAAACAAAAGGTAAAGAGCTCATAATCGCAGCGAACTTTCCCTATTCTTTTTCGTGATCTTTAGCCTCTGCTTTTGAAATTGCCAACCAAGTCAGTAAAACAGGTAATAGATACAATCTTACACAATTATGCCAAGCAACTGATCACAGTCTCTGCCTCCTATAACATAGCTTAATACTCATGATTTGCACAGCTTTTTTCCTTTTTTCTCCAAATCTATTCTGATTGCTAAAACAACACATCATTTCAGAAATGTTCTCCTCTGAATTTTCATTAGTTTTTCCCTTCTTTACTTATTAAGAGAGAGAATGAGATGGCCAAGCTATGTGCTGGAACACACATAAGTTTCTAAATACTCCTCCATACAGTTCAGAACAATACTTTGAAATCCCCATGGATAGGCATCTAATTTTTTTTTTATTTACAAACTTATTTAAGCATTTTTCAACCTAAGTCACGCATATATGACTTATATCTCTCTTCTGATGAAAATGAAAGTTTTCCAAAATCCTCTGCTAACAAACTCAAAAATGCTCACTGTCACAGAGGAGAGCCTAACAGTCCCAATGTCAATAGTGTTATGAAATCAAGTGGAATGAAATTATCACTACTGCTTTCTAGAAGCTCGGTTTTAAAATTACAAGAACAGGTTCCTATTGGATATTTCTTAACAGAAGCTGAAATAACACCTGTAATGGTCTTGAAAAATTTCTAAGATTGAGGTAGAGTACGAAAGTTTCTAGCCGAGTGAAAATTGCTACGGATTCCACTCAAGCCAATGTTCACAGAATCATAGAATCACAGCATGGTTAGAGTTGGAAGGGACCTTAAAGACCGTCGAGTTCCAACGCCCCTGCCATGGGCAGGGACACCTCCCACCAGACCAGGTTGCTCCAAGCCCCATCCAGCCTGGCCTTGAACACTTCCAGGGATGGGGCAGCCACAGCTTCTCTGGGCAACCTGTTCCAGTGTCTCACCACCCTCACGTGAAAAAATTTCTTCCTAATATCTAATCTAATCACCTTCTAGTTTGAAGCCATTACCTCTCCTCCCACTCCCTGATAAAGAGTCCCTCTCCATCTCTCCAGTAGGCCCGGTTCAGGTACTGGAAGGCTGCAATGAGGTCTCCCCGGAGCCTTGCCTTCTCCAGGCTGAACAACCCCAGCTCTCTCAGCCTGTCTTCATAGCAGAGGTGCTCCATCCCTCTGATCATCCTTGTGGCCCTCCACTGGACCCATTCCAACAGGTCCATGTCCTTCTTGTGCTGAGGACTCCAGAGCTGGACACAGTGCTCCAGGTGGGGTCTCATGAGTAGAGGGGAAGAACCACCTCCCGTGACCTGCTGGCCACGCTTCTCTTGATGCAACCTAGGATATGGTTGGCTTTCTGAGCTGCCAGCTCATGTTGAGCTTCTCATCAACCAACATCCCCAAGTCCTTCTGCTCAGGGCTGCTCTCAATCCATTCTCCATCCCACCTGTATTTGTCCTTGGGATTGCTGTGACCTAGGTGCAGGACCTTGCCACTTGGCCTGGTTGAAATTCATGAGGTTGGCATGGGCCCACCTCTCAAGCCTGTCTAAGTCCCTTTGGATGGCATCCCTTCCCTCCAGCATGTCAACCACTCCATGCAGCTTGGTGTTGTCAGCAAACTTGCTGAGGGTGCACTCAATCTCACATTCTTATAAACAGATTTCTTCAGGATTCTTTATGTGTGGCCACCAGTATCAATGATTGTAATGTGAAGCATTGTATTACAAGAAATTAAAAGTATAGCTATGAGGTCTTCTGGGTTTTTTTCCTCTTAAACACTGCCATGAATAAAAATATTAATAAAATTTAGAAGAATACTTCTACACGTGCTACTTTATCAACTTTCACTATTTATGCAAGGCAAACGTTAATCCTGTAAACTGACATACCCAGAGAGCTATATTAACAACTTCATAAAAAGTGAATTCATGTCAGTTATGACAATAATGCTTTTTCACATTTTTCCTCAAAATGTGCAGGCTTTCCTAATGAAGATTCTGAGTAACATCTCCATGACCTGGAGCATCTCCCTTACAAGGAAAGGCCGAGGGACTTGGGTCTTTTTAGTCTAGAGAAGAGAAGATTGAGGAGGGATCTAATCAACACCTATAAATACTTAAAGGGTGGGTGTCAAGAGGATGGGGCCAGTCTTTTTCCAGTGGAACAGGACAAGAGGAAATGGGCACAAACTTGAATAGAAGAAGTTCCACCTAAACATGAGGAGGAACTTCTTTCCTGTGAGGGTGGCAGAGCCCTGGAAGAGGCTGCCCAGGGAGGTGGTGGAGTCTCCCTCCTTCTCTGGAGACATTCAAAACCCACCTGGACAAGTTCCTGTGCAACCTGCTCTGGGTGGACCTGCTTTGGCAGCGGGTTTGGAGTCTATGATCTCCAGAGGTCCCTTCCAATCCCTTGTGTTTCTGTGACCGCTTTTATGTTGCCCCACTTACTAAAGATCTCCACACACGCTTGCAAAACTCAACTCACTTTTTCTTTTTATATCTTCCTTAAAACACAGCTGTATCTACAAGAAGCCTGACAACATTAAGAACCCATCACAGAACTGAATCCACTGCCTGTCATTCTAGTGGCTGTCATCATTTCTTTGTATTCCTTACACCTTCAATATTGTCCACCTCTATCAATTGACTGTCTCTTGTTTTAGTGTGCAAATACTCTAGTGTAGGGATGTTTTGTTCTGTTGGCACTGAAACAGGAGGATCTTGGTTCACAACTGTTGTTCCTAAGCATCAGTAATAAAAAAAAATTAAAAGAAAATCTGTGAAGATACTTGATACTGTGGAGAGATCAACTGACTTTAACCACTAGTCCCTCCCGGAATTGCAGGTATGTCCTGTAGAATAGATGCACGGCAATACAGAAGTATGCTTGAAAAACAATGAACCAATCTTGACTTTGAAAAGATGGGATGAGCAAAATAAGTTCTAATACACACTGTATCTGAGACAGTGTATATTTGCTCACATCCTTTGAAGTAGTTCAAAGGGGGTAGAGTAGTTCATTATTTTAATTGTTTGAACCAAAATTCTAGTTAATACTCCTCATGTGGTTAAGAATATCTTCAAGCAAGTTCCACTAGTTTCTTTGACCTTGTTAAAAGCGATGAACAAATTACACAGCAACAAGGCCTCACCAAGAAGGAAAAAATAAAAAAAAGAAGGAAAAAAGGTAAGCCAGCCATACTGGCCATCAGTTAGGACCTTCATTTTCAGAAGACAGTATGAACTGAAAACATAAACAGAATTAATAGCAAATATCATATACAATCTTGTCTTAAGCCAGTCACTTATTTAAACACTTATTAAAAGCAGCAATAACCATTACAGCCTACATGTTTAATACCTGACATGAGTGAAATAAGTCTTTGTCTAGCCTCATTTGATGCCCTTGGTGTACGAATTCGGTCTATCCACTGGTACTCTGGGTCTTCATTAACTACAAGTTCTTCCACAAATCCATGAATTATTACTGCTCTGTAACACTTAGGAATAGATGTAGCTGTTAAAAAAATAAAATATATGTATATATAAAAGATGTAAGACACAAGTCTATGACTGAAGAATTCCAAAAAACCCTAAAATTACATATAAAAAGTGATGTGAACAATTCCAGAAAGTAAACCACATGACTTTCTGTTAAGATGTGGACATACCCAAGCAGTTGTGCTCTGGGAGACCCTGGAACACCGATAAGATTACTGTCCAGTGAATCAGTTACAACATGCACCATTATGAAACCTTTTCACTTCGTGCCTCTAACAGGATATGCACCCAAAATAACAAAACGTGCGTACGCACATGCACTGAAATGCATCTTAAAAAAGATAAGGGGAGGAGGGGAATCGGATATTTACATTGTTTTGAAATATGAACAGTAAGAAATTATTAAAAAAAAAAAGCCAATTAAACAACTTTATGCATTTCCCACTGGCTTCAATGTAATCTCCACTGGGCTTATGCTGGTGAAAGAAGGGAAACTGACAGAAAATGTAAAGAAAGAAAGAGAAGGAGGAATTTTCTGTTCAAATAAAACTTTTTTTCTTCTACTTACTGCAAAAAAACTTGACTCCACAGGATGACTGCCTAAATCTGTTTAAATCATTGAAGAGATCTACTTTCACCACCACATTGATCTCCCCACGTATACCTATCAATAAAAAAAAAACATGAAAACCAAGAAGCTGTATCAGAAACAAACAAAAAGCTAGTCCTATTAATTACTCCCTGTTATTAGTTATTAATGCACTTTCTATTACCAATTAGTTAGTTTTTTCTGCAAAGAATGTACTAGAACCTTGCTAGAAGCATTTGGTTGACATGCCAATTCTAGCCTTGGCCCCAGGAGCAGAAGACATTTCCTTGCCTCTCAGGTCTGCTCCAGAGATATCTCAGAGGAAGTTTCTAGTCCTTGAGGCTGAAGCTGCTCAAACAACAGTCCTCAAATACCTGCTGCACTGAACGGAGCTTTAGAAGAATGATGAGATTGGGAAGAGAGAAGCCATTGGCCTCCCAACACTGCAGTGGCCTCTGCTGCAGTGTGCAAGTGCTCTCTCTGCACTTTTGTCCCATACCATCAATGTAGGAAGGGTATAAAATCAATATCTAAGTATCATGACTGTCCCAAGATATCCGATCTTTTTTGCTAAGGAAGTACTAACTTTGAGTATAGGTGCCTTGAAACTGCAGTCCTGTGCACATCAGAAAGCTCTGACTAGCACCTAAAAGGTTTCACATTTTCTCCCTGAAATGGTTTCAAAACCACAGTAAAGCTGCTCTCTGAAGTTCAATCCAATAAGAAAATTTATGGTACTTTCTAGAACCACAAAGTGGCATGGTAAATGACGGTAAAATACTTTGACTATAAGAAGAAATACATTTTAAAAAATAAGGTATTACAAACTTTTCAGATAAAGCTTAATTTTTGGCCAAAATTAATCCTTACTAATAATGGAATTATATCCTCAGCACACAGAAATCGCGTTTTTGTTTTTCTACTTTCCTATTCTGAGCTTTTCTTCTTTTTCCCACCCAGTAACAAAATCATTTCATGTATTATACGTTCTGACATATCGGCGACTAAATTTCTTGATGAGTCTGATCTCTAGTGTCTTCAGAAGTCTTTATCACGTAAGTATATGACACTCAAACAAAAGCATTACATTCGTAGATTGACTCTGACATCATTGCAATAAAGTCACCCAGATCTATCTTCCAAAATGCCAACAAACGAAGCCTTCAGTTACTATAACAGGAAACGCCTCAGGTTCATAAATTTTCACAAATAATCATGTTGAGGTGCAAAAAAAGCTTTTTTTAATAAAAATTTAGAAACATTATACTGATTTTTTTTAAGGAACTTACTGTTTGCCAAGGATCAAGATAATCAGAATCTACTGCTATGAGCATGGAACTATAAGAATTTCCATTTTACTTAAACAGAAAAAAAAGGGAGAAATACTAACAGATCTAGAAAAATATTAAGAAATCTAATTCCTTCTGACATACAAGTTGTCCACATACTGAGACAAGTGTTCATCTAACTTCAAAAGAAAATGTACAATAAGAAAAAGTGAATAAAAGGGTAAGAAAAATACATGCAATATTTCTCAAAACAACCTCTTCAATATAACTGTTTTGAATGTAAAAAATATTTTGCATCGTTTAATTCACACTAGATAACAAACAAGGGTGGTAATGAGGACCACATAGATGTTCTGCAATAACGTACTAAAGCAGCAAGCTAATTGCTGTAAACTGACCTTGACTTTCTGTGTTTCCTTAAAATAAAAGACAAAACCAGCATTAACTTCATTTCTCATACTTTCAAGATATTCTGATGAAATCTACCTAACACTGAGAGTACTTTCTGTGGGGAAAAGGGATTTCATGCTGTACTTCATGTCGAAGATACATCACATCCTGTCCCTCCATCTCAAGTGTAGTTTATCCAACATCCCAGGAGACACACCCCAAGTGACTTCAGCAAAAGTATATCCTTTTAGTAAACACGTAGTAATTGGAAAAGTATGTTTGGGTCTTTTTTTTTTTTTTAAATGAATTTTACAGTGACTATTTTAAATACCACGTGAGGATTTTTTCCACTTGTCACAAGAACTTGGGAAGGCGTTCTGCCAAACAGTAGGCTGAACTAGTAGGCCATAAATCTTCTCATGCCAGAAATAAGGTAAAAGCAGCCAGGAAAATAACCTTCCAGCTCCCAAGGCTAAAATTGTTACCAATTTCTGAACACAGCTTACAGAAATAAAGACTGTAAGAAGCAGATTACATCTCAAATAATATTGTTTTACTTTTACATTAGGAAAGGAAATCTTACCATGAATGGTATCATAAATTGGAAACCATCCTGAAATAACTGTAGCTGCTTCACTGTAGAGCAAAGGATCAATATCTATGTACACTTTGCCGATGGCATCATTAGCACTGTAGGTATCATGATCAAGAACTGTGATCTGGAGAGGCTCATCTTGTAGCTCTTCATCATCTACCTAGAAAAAAAACATTAACGTGGAAACTGAGTATTTACAAAAAAAAAATAATAAAGATGCAGGGAAACACTGATGAAAAAAAAAATGCAAGAAAGAGGAGAGTTAGAGGAGAGGGCAGTGACCTGACACAGATAAATCTGTAATTTCAATTTCCAGTATCTAAACAACACTTTCACTTATTTTGATTTTACCCTTCCCAGACTGGTGAGATCCTGGAACCAAAGCTATAACTGGGAGAAGAACAGGAAAAGCAAGATTATAGTGATTACACATTTTAAAATTCCAAATGATTTTTTTTAAGTCACATTCCTTAGATTGCCTACCCATCTCCTCAATACATACTTTTCTCATTTAAAAAAAATGAAAACTTAAGATAAAGCACCTCAGAGGAGTATTATACTCTGAAGTTATGATTACTGGTGCTGTCACCCTTCCAAACTGGCTTAAAAGTTTGGGTCAGTGGCTTAAAAGACAAGAAGACATTTTATATAACTCACTGTAAAAATTCAGTAATTTCGGACATGCACCTTCCTAAATTAATGCAACAATCCCTCTACAGATACCTCAACTATTTTTAGGACATACAAAGACAGACATTGTGCAACTTTTTGCATTGAACGTCACACACCAAGAATCAGGTTTGCTAAATGCAATGGGATGACGCACGGAAGCATTTGCAGAATTATAACATGTAGTCCTGCAAGAAGATCAAACTACGCACACACTTACAATGTCTTAAGCAGCTAGTGTTTTTTCACTCTTTGAAATGTGGAATTCTCTGGGGTTTCCCCCCCCCCCCAAAAACCTCCTTTCCCTCCTTTCTTTCCTCTTTTCTTTCCCAAAACCATTTTTCCATGCAAAAAGATAGAATTTTGAGACTTCTGTTATTGTCAAGAAACCTATTTCTGTATGAACAAAGTTAACCATCCACACAGATCAGCTCTTTCCCTTCCCCCAAAAAACGACCCCTTGAATTTCAACACCACAGTACTACTTTCTTAGTAAACATGGATTGCTGATTAAGAGATGCTCTTAATCAAGCACTGTGTTAATACTCTCTCTAACCTATATTTGCTCTAAAATTTCTCTAACATCACCAGCTATTAAATCACTCATTACATGTACATTATTGACAACCATGTTTATATTGTGATATTATCTTAGCACACTATAAATGAACCAGTACTATATATTGAAGTGTTTTAACAATTACTTTATTCTAAATATCATTACTCTTTTTTTTAACTACTAAAAATACAGTAACAAAAAAAAAAGGTAAACACTTGTTCAGGGCATAATGTCAAAGGACATCAATGAATCAGAACCTAGAAAGCAAGAAGCAATTATAGGAAAATGCTGAGTGCCCTCATTATTACATAAAGAAATGGGAAAAGAAAGCGTCCGATAATTGTTGTCCAAGCTCTTTATTTTGAAATTTCCTCATAGGAATTCTCCATTTTCTTCTTTGTCAAATGCATTATTTCTGCAACTCAGAGTAACATTTCAAATGCCAATTAACTTTCCTTACTCAAAATTACACCTTTAAAAAAATACAAGCATACCCATACTGCTATCTGAAAGCCTAATCCATAATGCTATTTTCCCCCCATTTTCACCTCTGTCTTGTCTTTTTCAGTATTACCCAGAATAACATTTGAGTTGGATCCAATCTGGCAAGCTTTTATCTTTACAAACACTCCTAATAAGCCAATGAGACATCTTTAGCAAACAAGGTCTAACTGTAGATAGGTTTGCTGAAAAGGCTTCATGTGTATTTAAAAAGAAATACACTTCACTCCTCAAAACTCATTTTCTGCCCGAAATGAAATTATTTCATTAAGGGCATCTAAACCAGAGTGTCTATATAGATATAGGCAAACTCTTAAAAAAATACTTACTTCGAACTTGAACCATTCAGAATTCCATTGAGGATTAAGTGATTTGGGATACACATCCGTCTTAAATGTTGTATTTCCAAATTTTACCTAAAAATACAAGCATTCAATTATTAATAATAAATATTAATAAATACATTTAGAAATTCATTAAATTTACATATTAAAATAACTTCAAATATGTATTTCAATAATACCAACAAATCCTTTTCTTTTCAGTGAGAGTGGCCTTATTTTAATTGATCCAGTAAGTAACTTTCCATGCATCAACAACAATTCCAATAAATCTCTCCCTCACTATTAAAATTGTTTATTTTCCTCCTAAATCACTTGTGAGGTAAAAATATTACTTATATTGGATATTCAAAGTCACTTGGTATACTCTCTTTGCCTTCTGTTTAGAAATACAGTAAGCGCAATCACTCAATCTAAATACAGATAGTTCATGTCCTATTATTGTTCTCTCTAGGGTTTCTTAACCAGCTTTACTTACAATTTATACAAGAAATACAGAAATAAAATGGTAGCATCAGTAAAGTTGTTTCTTAAATTTAAGAAATCTCTCCGGATACACACCAGAAAATAACTGAAATCATCTCAATTAACTGGAATCTTGATATGCTGGAAACATATCAGTAAATTCAGAGGAGCAAGGGGAAAGCACCTTATCAGTTTCTATTTCTTTCTTAAAATACAGAAAATTCCAGAAAGCATATAGGCAAATAGGTTTTAGGGACTACTTATCTATATACATACCTCTCTATATATCCCTGTAACCTCATTACCAAAGATTAAATATTCTCCATATTTCTATTGATTAATGCATCTTCAGCCACTTAATAGCCTATTTCAGGAATCTCCATTTGGTCTCCACAGGAATCTATTTCAAGACACCACACCCCATTTGGTTTTTTTGGTGCTTTTTTTTTTTTTTAAAGTGCTACTGAATTTCTGTGATGCTACATACATCAAGAAACCATGCTGCACAATGCAAGAGCCTTTATTTCACTGCAGCTTTCATTCCTACCCATTTACAAACACTTGTAGTTCTCTGAATGTTGCCTCTCAAAATAATTAGTACTTCACCTCATACCACGTATCTGATGGTACTTACAAATATGCAAAGTTCTGTTACTGAATTCATTCAAGATTCTTAAGAAAATAACAAGTACACTGATATAAGTGAAATGCCACAGTTAAAGAAAGTGGTGGCTTTTGAACGCTGTTTTCTTTTTAAAAATCTACATGGATTTTGAAGACTAAATTTAGGCTTTGGAAAACTGTAGAGAAATTTTTTTAACGCTTTTGCTCAAGAAAGTATTAAATAAAGACTTTATGCATTATAAACACTACAATAAACACATTATACAGTAATATGGTGATTATTTTGCATAGGTGCTTACCCCAGCTCTAAAGAGATTCTGCACTTGCTTAAGGACACCCAGATAATTCAAAAAGCCTTAAGCACCGTAGAACTGGACTGTGAGTTCACACTGAGCTCTGTATATATAAATGTATGTACCTCAGTCAACAGAACTCCATACAGCATTTGTGACCAAAAAAAAAAAAAAAAAAACCCAAATAAAAAAGCAGCAGGGCCTGCTACTTGATTCAATGAACAATACTGCTTTTTGAAAATAAGTTCCTTCAAAGTAAGCTTTGAAGTTAAAAGCCAAAGTGATACTAAAACACAGGACTAAGTACCCTTAGTGTACAAAAATCATCTAGCTATCAAAAGGTGGATGCAGCATAAATGCATACAGAAAACTCACAGCACTGCCACTTAAAACGTGTATTCATCACACAAAGCAGTATAATAAAGTGATACTAACACTACTTTTAACTGAGTTACTTTATATACCAGAAGCTGCCAAGACGCAGCAGCCCAGAGCTCCACCCAATCTATTTTCACATGTTATCTAGGGAGTAAATTAGTCCCCTTGGAGCCCCAGGCAGTTATAACTGTACTTCTCCAGTAGTCAAGCTAGTTCATTAAAACTAGTAGAGATGATCAAGCACTACACTGCTGTCCACTGTACAAATTTAGAAGCGCAATTACAGAAGAAATTGTGCTAATCTCCTCCACATCACACGCGCTGGCAAAGTCCAAGCTATGCATAACCCGAGCCAAGTAAGAGTTCTAAAGTCTTTTATCATTTTCTATTCTAACTCTAGATTTATATTAGAAAATTTAATAAGGAAGTTAAAGGCTGGAATCAACTGGTGCATCAACATTACTACAGCTTCTCATTTTTATTTAAAGGAAAATGTTTTGTAAAGGTTTTCAGCTACCTTACACTGAAAAATAAAACGATGGTTTCAGGCTCCATTTATTTTGACATAAATCTCACCTGTTGCTTGCCTGCTGCACATGTGGAAAGGGCAGTTCCCCCAGTCTTGCTAAGTAACAGTTCTAAAACCAAGGCCTCACCTACATATTTCTTTACCCTTATTTGTGCCAAGACATTAATGATACTGCACATTAAACCAGTACTTTTTTGCTAAGTAAGTCTTTAACCAGGTGAACTTCTAAGCCTATTTTCTTACACAGCTACTCAGACAGCAGGGTTGGCACAAATGGAGCAGGGTTGGGACCATGTAGCCAACGGGAGAGGAGAGGTCTTTTTCCTCAAGGCAGCATAAAAACAGGCCAAAGGAAACTCGTCAGAGAACTGTATTTCCTAGTCCTGCTTTCCCTGTCTCCTAGTAGCAGGCATCAAGTTGCTGTAGGCTACCTATTAATCAAATTTAAAATTACAAGAGAAATGCTTATAAATTTAAAGCTGACTGATGAAACACCTGAAACCAAAGACTAAAATATTAAGTTAAAGGATTGTCACTCAGGTACTAAAATAAAACTGTGTCCTATTTCAGCTCCTTTGAACAGGACATGAGAAGAACATTTTCGCTTTATTTCCAATTTGCTGTCCCACTAAGCAATGTGCTAATGTGAATCAAATTTTAAAACACCAACCAAATAAGTGCTTCTAAACCCAAAATCTATTTTGATATTAATATCATCAAACTTTTCCATTTATATAGTTCTAGAAAGACATTCTGTTTGCGTACCTTAATTCCAATACTGCACCAACCTCAATTACTGTTTGTGGTACAGGCATGCATTCACATAGCATTCCATTTTAAACATCTCTTTGCTTTTTCCAGAGTATTATTTCTGAATCTATGGAATGTTACTGAAACGTTCTAAGTTATTCACGTTGGAAATAATGAATCATAAAACAGAAGGATCACATCAACTTATTTTACAATTCCTTCCTCAGAAACGCCCTATATGTTACTTGTAAAGTCTATCATTGTAAAGAATAATAGAATGGTTAGAGTTGGAAGGGACCTTAAAGATCATCCAGTTCCAACCCCCCTGCCCTGGGCAGGGACACCTCCCACCAGACCAGGTTGCTC